>JAPTMU010000040.1:771636-809136 GCA_028583405.1 Pogonophryne albipinna
CTTCAGTATCGTACTGACATCACAACGTAACACTTGCGCTTCTATTGGCTCCAACACAATGTACGTGACAGGCAGTATGAGACAAATAAAGAGCTTTTTGAACATTAAAGCATGGAGACATGTCCCAGTAGAGACACTAACACACAGCGGTGTGCGTTGAAGCTTGCCGGCGGGCGTGTCTGAAACTCGACCAACAACCAATCACATGAATCTCCCGCCCCTGACACACAAGCACGCGGTTTGATTGGCTAGAGCTTGTACTGGCATATGATTCGATTGGCTGACGCTTCTGCCGAGGCGACACAAGTTGTTCAACCTGAAAATGAGCAGAATAAGTATTTTTTAAGTTGCTGGGGTGCCAGTCAATTTAAATAGTTAGAGTCTGGTCAAACCCTACAAAGGGTATAAGTATTAAAAAGCCAGGGCAAATGGCACAACGCTTTTAAATTTGCCACATAAACCATGTTAAATCCACACTCTTCAACAAATCACAAACCCTTAATGCAACATAATAATATTTCTAAAGTTATCAATAGTGACAGTGTGATTAAATGAAGCCGTCCCATCCAGAAAAATAGTCAAAAATAAAGTATACACTGCAATAACTCCTTCCAGATGTTCCCAATACCCACTGGAACAAGTCCACTATGGAACCAAAGTCAATCATTCACAGTACTTTCAGTTTAGTTCAATTGGAGACTAAAAAAACATGCTTTTCCAAACACACATGGCGCCTCTTAGTGAAAAATCTGCTAATGTATTTGCCGATCTTTAATAAAATAGAGTTTAGTCAGTGTAGTCAGGTCAAGAAGGAAGGCTTTGGCACCAATCAGCGCTCCCTCCCTATATGTATTGTGAACTTTTGAAAGAACATCCGGCAGTGGCTCAGTCAGTAGGGGCTTGGACTGTGAGCTGTAAGGTCGCCGGTTCAAGTCCCCGACCAGACCTATTATATGGAGTGTGGACTTCTACTTGGAGAGTTCACCTCCTGCCCTTGAGCAAGGCACCCCCCTCACTCCCCGGGCGCTGTACAATAGCTGCCCACTGCTCCTAGTACTAGACTCCTGGTGCTAGGATGGGTTAAAAGCAGAGAACACATGTCACTGTGTGTGCCGTGTGCTCTACATGTGAGACCTTTCAAGAGGGGTTCATCCAAATTCTATTCTAACATTCATCTGTTTGCAACTTATATCAATATTCCAATGACTTGTATATATACTATTCTGCACTATTTCTACTATATTCTGTATCTGTGTTATTGTGTTGCACTGTTGGAGGAGGCTGTGACCTCAGATTTTCATTGTCATATCTAAACTGTAGCTAGTATGCACACATGACAATAAAAGCCTTGAATCGAAAAGTATTTAATCATCAGATGTCCTCACCCCTCCTGGTCCTGTTCTCGTCGCACTCGTCTGCTGATAAACTTCAGGAGGCCCCGCGTCTGAAGAGGAGTAGGAGATCATCGTCGAAGAGGAATACGTCTGACAGTTCGATGAACCGGACATTCTTTCCTGCGAGAAGAAAATAAATGGAGTGGCGTTCAGACACAGCTTTCATTCATGAGAGTCATTACTGTGTGTTTATTTGGAAACTGCTACACAGGACTACTCACCACGTTTCCCATCATGTCTCCCATCATGCCAAACATATCCATGAACCCTCCTCCACCACCTCCACCCTGCAAAAATTAAACTTTATTAAATGATCAACTGACGTCAAGTATTAACACAGTGTTGGAAAGTACAGCTTGTATTGTCAGTTTAGTGCAGCGATGGTCATTCTGGTAAGCCTCTCAACTTTCTTTTTAGAGCAAGAAGAAGCATGAAACACACTTAAGTTTTAGGACAGCCATTTGCAAACTGTGATCTCGGGTTATGTTGATGAATATACATTTGTTTTAATGCAATCTCTGAGTGGTTGTTTATTCTGTGTGTGATCATGGACACAGCTTGACTAACATGCAGTTATGGGCTTTATTTAAGCATTAATGTCTTAAGAAAGATCCTTTTATGACCAAAAACTCTTCTTAGATAAATCAATAAGATAAGTGTGTGATGGAATTTACGTTTTTCTTTGGAAAAAGAAACAAGTCCTGTTTCTTTTGTCCTTATTCTGTTGGTAAGGTGAAAAAGACAAGCACAGATTCAAGTAAATATGGTGTCTTTTCCCACCACATTGCCCTTATAGTGTTTAAGTGTAAACCCAACTTAATTGAAATGTAACATGGACCATGAGATTTAAAACTAGAATACATGGAGACGGCTTTTCACACAATGCTGTGATTTCACATGAAGATCAGTAAACTCTTTGACACATGGTGAAGTCACTTAATTGTACATGTGTCATCTGTACAATTACATTTAAACTATATGTTTCAATCTTTTGAAAGTCCTCAAAGAAGAAGCTATTTACCATTCCCATCATGCCGAAGGGGGTCATGGCACCAGCCTGAAAGAAAATGTACAATGAGATTAAAAAGGTACAAACAGGATGGGTCGTTTCATGTCACAAGTCAAAACAAACAACAAGAAATTCCCCTCAGATTATTTGTTAAGAACTTTAAAAGGTACATGCAGCAAATATAACATGTTATCAGATAGACACAAGGAGGTCAAAGGTATGATAATAACAATAAATAATAAATAAAATAAAATAATAATAAAAAAACAATATGAAGGCAGGTAAATAATAAAGACTAAAAGGACATTTAAAGTGGGGGGTTTATAATACAAAGCTAATCTAAACAGATGTGTGTTTAAACATATACAGTGGCTCAACATGGCGGAGAGTTACCTGTCTGCGTGGGGCGCGGGGGGGTTGTATCGCGGGGGTGAGAGCAAAGGGATCCATGCCGAAGGGTCCGAACATCATCCTCATCTGCTGCCTGTGAGCAGCAAATGGATCCCTGCAAGACATCAGATTACACTTTAACTTATTGGTTTGTTAAGACTCAAGACAAGGGGGAGTAGACTCACAGTACAGTGTGCGAGTGCAGGATGAACGGTGGATAATACAAATGAAGGGTAACATGTTGGGGATCACGAGGGCCCAGGAGTTCAAAAAATCTGATTTTGAAATCACATTTTTTGTGATCCAGGATCAGACAACTCGGACAGATTTAGTCCCAGTATTTCAAAGCAATTCGGGATAGGGTCACCCTGATCCAGATTCAGGCTTTTCAAGATGACTAGATCCTGAATATCAGTGCTGTAATCCTACCGATCTCCATCTAGTGGATAATAATACAAGGAAGACAAGAGACCACATTGCAGAGACATCTACTGTCCGCAATTACGTTTGAAAGGTGATGGACTTTTTTTTTGTTGAAGATATTTTTCCTTTAATCTAAATTACATTTGTGATTGACAATATTTGTTGTGATACTTTTATGAGCATAAACATTTATGTCATCAACATTTGGTTGAAAACAAAAAAGGCCACCACAAACGTGAGCAAAAATGAAAATGTATTTGCCATGAAGGCTAAACATTGTGTATTATTTCAGTTAACAAACTTTGCCATCTTATTTATATTGAAACATATTTTTAAATAAATGGTACAGTACATTTTGCTCTGGTAATCCACTGGAAATCCCCCCCTCTGGTGGGATCAGGATAATCCAGTTTTTTGGGATCAAACTGATCCCAATCCTGTGTTGTCGGTTTGAACTACCCGTTTTGAAGATTTGATCCAGATTAAAGCTTGGATTTGATTTCCTGATCTGATCGGATATCAAAGTGATCCTAATCCTGTTTTTTGGTTTTGAACTCCCCAAAATCCAATCCTGATCCGATCAGATAGGGATTAAACGTTTTGAACTACTGGGCCCTGGATATCAATATTTTTCCATAGGGTTTAAATCCTAAAACCATCTTTTTGGAACTTGTTTAGTTTGGGGTAAAACAAATGGTCTGGTAATGGAAACATCTTTATCTTTCAAAGGTGAAGTAAAGTGTCAAAAAAAAAGTGTCATTTTAGGATGGGTGCCCAAGCTTCAGATTTTTATCAAAACTAGCGTTGCCATGTTGTCAAAGCATGCTTACTGTATACTACCGGTTTGACTTGAGTGTATGTATAACGTGTTAAAGGGTTAACTGAACCTCCTCGAGTAAAGAACCACGTTTCAGTTCCCACAGTGTGAGTAATGAGCCAAGCATTAATGTTGCAGATTCCTTTCCAGCCAATTAACTAGTCAATTAAGGTTACATTTAAATCAAGCTTTTTCAGAGCATGGAAGGAGCCGTAAAATAGAGTCACTTACCCAATTGACAGAAAGAGGACAGACAACTATGTTGATTTTTCCCATACGCAAAATCATTTCTGTTACCACCTTCTCTTATGAGAGGATTTGAGGCTTATCTTTTGTCACAGAAGATCTTTGGACTATTGCTCAGGCAAATACACTTGAAGCATAGGCAGTCAAACATTATAACAGGAATGATAAATAACGGATCTTAAATTGTAATCATTGACTTCACAATAACGGCATTGTTTCAGAACCTGCCTGGCTGTTGTTTTGAGATTATAACAGTGCTTTTGCTTACTTTGTGACAGGCTGACAGTAGGGGATCACAGAACCCCCCAAAAGACCCACCATAGTTTCAGTAGCATTGCATTATTCAAAACTAATGATGATTCGTGTGTGTGCTGGTGCATGAAGTCTATAATGACATCCACAGTTCCACATTTACTCAACCCTTTCAAATCAGTTTCCTATGAATGCAAATGTGTTATGCTGGGAAGAAAAGGGATTGTCAGCACTTTTCAGTTTCATGCATTTGTCAAATGTATTGGAAAACTCCTCATGCAACGTTATGTAAAAGGTACTCTGTTACCTGCACCATTACATCAATCAGAATCAGGTGTATTGCCAAGTAGGTATACACACAGAGGAACTGGCCTTGGTGTATCCATAAACACAGTTAAAGAAGACAAAAGGCCAAACAAATAAAAACAATTGAACTGGATACTATATCTAAGTACACATAATAATAAAATAAAATGCAGTATTGTTATGGAGAATGGAAAGCTTTTCTGATACTAAGAGAGGTAGCTTGTGTACAAATTAGTACAAGCAATGCCACCTGCTATCAATTAGCTTAATCCCAAGTTAGGAAAGTCGTGATAATCGCACATTTGAGCAGTTGATTATTATTTTCCTCTGCTTTTGGGCTTTGACAGCTTTTTTGTTATGGTCTATCCAACATGGTGGACCACTGTAGGCCCCCACAGCTGGAGAAACGTTAGGGTACCTGCTTAAGACACAGTGAAAAAACACCACCTAGCATGTGCATTTCGCCCCTCTTGCAAACCACATAGTGATACAAGTGTCTACACGACATACACATAATGTCCACACTTACATCATGTAGGGGTCGTCATCAACGTCATTCAAGTACCGAAACATGCTGGGTGGTTTAACTCAGCTGGCTGATGCTATGCTAGCCAGCTAGCTAGGTAAACAGTCGTGTTTTTCAAGGATGAGACAGAATGACGGCCGCTAACTGCCAACAGGCTGAAATGAAGCTCCTTTTATCAACCCCTTCCCCAGAAACACTCAATCCCAGCGGCTGTTTATCAAAGCGAGAGGCGGCCCAGAGTCCCAGAAGATAGTAAATTCCAGAAACCTGGACCAAACATGAAAACGGAAGTCAGTCCTCTGACAAAGAGAAGCTACACTGCTATAAAGTTAGCATCAGAGCTAATGACAGGGACTTCCGGTAGCTTTACCTTTCAAAATAAACTACTTCCCTAGAGGCCTTTTATTACATCATTTCATTATTTAGATTTTGGAATACTGTAAGCCAAGATATGATACAAAATGTCAAGTCAAATGATGTACACTTCATACATCTTTATATGCACACTCCTTGGACAATTTTGAACATTTCTCCACCAAACTAGCACTTCTAATAACTGCACACCTCTTTAATTTTAGAACAGATTTTTATTCAGATTTATGCTTTGAAGAAGCCCTATTTTTCCTTTGATCCAAATACAAAAATAAAGACAAGTTACACTGCTGCCAAGTTTGCATCAGAGCTAATGCAAGGGACTTCCGGTAGCTTTGCCTTTCAAAATAAACTACTTCCCCAGAGGCTTTTCTGGTAATTGTTTTTTTTTACAGACAAGACAGTCAGACAGACAGACAGAAAGACAGACAGACAGACAGACAGACAGAAAGACAGGTAGGTATAGATACATAGATAAATAGATAGATAGATAGGCAGGCAGGCAGGCAGGCAGGCAGGCAGGCAGGCAGGCAGGCAGGCAGGCAGGCAGGCAGAAATATATATCTCTGTCCACCAAGCGGCAGTGTTTATATTCCACATATGTGACTTTTGCTCCTCCATTCTACGCATGCGCAGAAAGTAATTCGACCCTCAAACCCGGATGTAACCAACGCCTAACCTGTCCGAAGAAAAACGGTGAGTAGAGTTAGAAACAGCCTTAAAATACATATGTATTCTTTATTTTACTATGGTACTTCTGTAAGAAAGTCCCGTTAACAAAACAAAGCTTCTACCGAAAGAAAACGCCTTTTGATTGCTGTTAAAATCCGCGTACTGTTAAAGTTTCCGAGCTATAATGTGTCGGCTAACATCAATGTGGGAAAATGAAGTTGTTATCCCTGCTGTTGTTTTATTATTCACCTGTTTTGTATTTATAGATTAAACTGTCGCTAGTTTATGTAGTTAGATAATAATGGCAACAGTTTGACAGACAACATACACTTGAATAACCTCTCATTTCATCAATCTGAGACAAAAAGAGCAAATTACAAAAAATTAGCCACAGATTTAACAGCTTCTTTTGGTTTGTTAAAGCTTCTTAGTGTCAAGTTTGTGCTTTAAAGTTTCCACAGATCTGCATTTATCTGATGAGTTGCTTATTTAGCGGAAGTGTTGGGCAGTATCCGTCTCTGAATGGGCTAATACAGGCCGTCGTTTTGTTACACATGTCTGGTATGTAGTCTATGCGGAAGGGATTCACTGTCATCAATAAGCAGACACATGTAGCAACAAGCTAAGGATGTGAAGATGTGTACTATTTCTACTACCTTAATCATTTATCTTAGTAACAACCCACAATACCACATAATTATAACACTAAAATCAAGCAAGAGTACTTTAAATGGAGAAATCCTACTTGTACACCGTACATTTTGTATTATTTGTATTATTTACCGAGTCTTCCACTTGAAACTAACTGTGTGTTTGAAATATCAAATATCATAATTAGTTGGTATTTAAAACACATCTGGATGCAATAAAGCATTAAATAAGAGTCACATTGCAGGTTACACAGTGTGAACACCTTTTTTCACCTTCACATTATTGTTTTTTGTAACAAGTTGAGGAACTATACATGTATGGATGTAGATTAACAAAGAGTAGACATCTTTAACATGTTTGGAGACAATGTAGTAAGTTAAAAATGTAACTGTATAACAGAAGTCCTTTTATTTTGGCAAAAAATCTGCCTCGCGATGTTTTTATTTACTGAAGTTTCCTGAACTAAAATTGACTTTTCTTATAATAAAAGTGCAAAACTGGAAAGGTATTTTTGTCTTAACAAGGCCTTCCAATGTTTTGTTTTACACATCCAACTAGAAATGTCTTATTACTGGACATTTCCAAAAGACATGCCAGTGTTTGGCACCACAAGATACCACCAGCATAAGAAACATAAACTAAACAATGCCGTATATAAATAAATAAAACAGAGGATGTGTGATGGATAATGATCAGGGTGGATATGCTTGTGTGTGTTTGAGACGTGATTTGAAAATGGGGAGAGAGTCAGTGTTGCGGATATCAGGTGGGAGGGAGTTCGAGAGGCGGGGTGCAGTGCGGCTGAAGGCTCTAGACCAGGGGTGTCAAACTCAAGACCCGGGGGCCAAATCAGGCCCTTGGTGGATTTAATTTCGGCCCGCAGGATAATTTCTAATTCCTATTAGATCTGGCCCGCCGGTATATTGCACACACACCTTCACTCCATCCTGAGGGTCTCCTCTGCTCAGAGCCTGAGCCCAAACATTGATGAACTTGCACCCAAGATGAGATGCCAAGTATCTGAACTAGCATCACAGAGCAGCACACTGAGTTTAATGGATGTTTCCTTCTGCACTTTCTCTCACGACAACAGGGCATGTTTGGTTTGTTCTTTGAGGGGAATAATAGTTTTTTTGAAGCTGTTGTTGGCCTGTGGAAAAATGTACTCATAAGAAATGACTCTGCAGATAGAGCCATAAGAAATGAATGCAACTGATTATTTAATGTTTAATGTTGTTTTTATAGGCAATCATTTAAGCTTTGTTAGTTCCAGGTTTAATATGTGCAATAAGTTCATTTCAATACGTTTTGCAATAAACATTGAACCAGTCCGGCCCTTGACTAATTTGGCCCACTGTGTATTTGAGTTTGACACCCCTGCTCTAGACCCCATGGTGGTTAAACGGAAGGGGGTTGCAGTGAGGTGGAGGGAAGTGCGGATGGATGGGTGTGTTGATGTCAGGAGGTCGGAGAGGTACAGAGGAGTGAGGTTACGCATGGCTTTAAAGGTGAGGAGCAGAATCTTAAACACGATACGGGATTTGACGGGGAGCCAGTGAAGCTGCTGAAGAACAGGAGTGATGTGGTTAATGGAGGGGGTTCTGGTGGTGATGTATACAAACTCAAGCAGTGTCAAATTGATAAACACAAATATGACTGATTCTAAATGATATATAAACAAATGATCTCCTTAATTACACATCCGAAAAGGGGTGGGAAGAAGTGTACACTTATTTAATCCCACCCGTTCTTTCAGTCTTAATATTTAACACTGTAACTGACAACTCTATTATTGTTTTCATCTCATTAATATGAATAAAGTTAAGGTAACAGAAATGACTTTATGTGATCAAAATCAAACGCCTCTAAAATAGAAACTGAGCATTTCAACCTTCATTAAAGTCGTGCTTTATTGCAGGTCTGTTTTATTAGACTTCATTAGTTTTCATTAGGTGTGCGTAATAAACTGGCAGCTGATTGTAAGGTTATTAAGTGTATCGGCCGTGTAAAATCTTACAAGATACACAAGATGTTACAGGCAAAGACCTTTCGGTACCACTTTACAATAAGACTACCCTTATAAAGGATTCATAAATGGTTTATAATTAAGTTGTAAACACTTTATTAATCATTAAGAACCATTTATAAACCAGTTCTAACATAGTTCAACTACATACATCAACACAGGCTCACTATTTGGCAAGATGACTAAGCCTTACATTGGCTACTTAGCGAGAATCAACTCAGTGAACAACAGATACCAAGGATGCTGGCTGATGAAGAACACGAAGTACGCTAGGTAGCCAATATAAGGCTTAGTCATCTTGCCAAATAGTGAGCCCACATTTATCTGTACTGCTAAGTCTTATATTGGCTACCTAGCTTACTTCGTCTTCATCAGCCAGCATCCTTGGTATCTGTTGTTCACTGAGTTGATTCCCCCCCCCCTTCCATCTTGATGTTTCTTGGTATCTCTTTATGACCATTTATTTATGAGTTAATAACATTTATAGTTGTCAAAAGGGAGCCTTGTTGTAAAGTGTGAAACAAATCACCATTTATTAATGAGTTACTGGCATTTCTAACAAGAGCCGCTTTCACACCAAGTATGTTGCCGTACTTAGTTCCCAGCACTTAGTACCCCCATGGAACTAAAGAGCCGATCGCGTTCACACCGGAATAAGTCCTTGAGGGAAGATTACGCAAATGAAGCCGCTGACGTCACTTCTTCTTCTTCTGCTTTGGGTTTACTGGCAGGCGGCAAACAACTTCACGGCGTATTCTGCCACCCGAAGTCCCCGGCCGGAAGTCCCCGGAGTTGGGGACTGGCTTCAGAAGCCTTCCGAGTAAATCGCCAGAACGCCGACACATCCTCATCTCCACCACTCCCATGTTTTCTTTTGTGTTGCCATAAGTTAGTCTCTCTCCGTTGGTGCGCGGGGCTAATGCTAATAATGCTAATGCCAGCAAATAAAATGGCGGCTTCACAAAATGTTTCCGAGTTTTACGGGGCGTGGTTTGCATTTCACCCAGCCAATAGAAATTGGAACTTTTTTCTCCCCAGGATAGTCCCACCTCTCTAGCAGGCACTACAAAGGGGGGGAAAGTTCTCTGAACTAAGTTCTCTTTTTGGTGTGAACGCAAAATCCCAGGAACTATCGGAACTAAACGGGAAAAGTACTCCAGTGTGAAAGTGCCTATTATATCACGGCTAAGAACCAATCAGATTGCTTGATTTGACTCATCCGTTTTATAAGTAGCATTTGAATCAGCTGGTTAATTACTTACCAATGATAAATTATATCTGTCTCATAAATGTGTAGAAATACAAATTAAAGGAAATTCCCTCTTGCATTGGAAAAGAAGAATACACAGGAAAATCAACACTCAAGTAAAGTACCTCAAAACTGTGTTCATGCTCAGTATTTGAGAAAATGCACTTGGCTACTTCGCGTGCCTGACTCAAACTTGAAAACAGATATTTATATTTTGAGCCTTTTGTCGGTTTGTCACTTGAATCATTGTGCTTCCTGTTGATGTAAATATGTGGTAACTTGTTACTTCCTCCCAGCGTCTGCCTCTTACAGACTGACTGTATTTCTGTTTGATTTTGATGTTTCCTTTCTGCTCTTTCTCTCTGTAGATGCAGACTATAAAGTGTGTAGTGGTAGGGGACGGCGCTGTAGGAAAGACCTGCTTACTGATCTCCTACACAACCAACAAGTTCCCCTCAGAATATGTGCCCACGGTGAGAGGATTTGCTGAGTCATATTGTGTTTATATATATATGTCGACTTCGAGCTTCCCTTTTCTTTAAATATCTCCGTGATGGAAATACCATGCAATCAAACATGCTGCATTTGATTTTTTCACTTTTCTGTGTGTGTGTGAAGGTTTTCGACAATTATGCAGTGACGGTGATGATCGGGGGAGAGCCCTATACACTCGGATTATTTGATACAGCAGGTAACATGAATGTTCTTTAAAATCTTGCTTTCTTTTCTTATATCTGTTTCTATAAAGCAAGTATTAACACGTCCCGCCTCTCTGTGATTGTGTCTCTCAGGCCAGGAGGACTACGACCGGCTGCGTCCGCTCAGCTATCCTCAGACTGACGTGTTCCTCATATGTTTCTCCAGCGTCTCCCCCTCGTCATTTGAAAACGTCAAAGAGAAGGTCAGTGTTTATGAATGAGTTCGTTTATCATTGTGGAGAAACACAACCCCTGTCTTTTGTTGTTGGATGTATCTCATGCCTTGCCTTGCCATGTGTTTGTTTGTTGATTATTTTTATCATTGATAAATCGGCAGATAGTTTCAAAGTTATTGGATTAATCTTTAATTACATAATGCTACTTAGCCCAAGTTCATTATTATTTTTATTATTATTATTTGTTTACGTCACTTTTATTTGTTTATTAAGCACTTCCGGTAATCGTCACATAGGTGTGGTTTGTCTATTTAAGTCACCTGTTTCATGTCGAGTGCGGATGACAGAGGGTGAGCTTGTGCTGTCATTTTTTCTGTTGACTGTTTTGTCCATAGTTACTATGTTATGATTTTGCTAATTAAATATCCCAAAAACGATCTTGCTTCACTATGGACTCTCCCTTCGAAAACGCGTCACAGTTTATAGCCAAGTTTAGCCTCTCGGCGACTCAAACGTAACTGGGGATTGAGCCGCCACACGTTGGGTAAAGAAGATTGTGAAAATAGCTATCACAACAACCATGTTTCCTAAATTAAAGTGATCAAATGTCCTGCTTTGTTCCACGCACAGTCCAAACCCCAAAAGTAATACAAAAATTGAATAGCAAATCATTATATTTAAGAAGCGGGAGCAACGGAAAGTTTGACATTTTACTCTTTGTCAAATGAGTCAGGGTTGGGAGGGTTACTTTGTAAATGTAATCAGTTACTGATTACTGAATACATGGCTCTGAAAGTAATCCGAATACAGTTACAGTTACGTGTCTTAAAAAAGTAACGCAATCAGATTACTTTTAGAATACTTTTGGATTACTTTCTTTTTCCATCACAGATGGTATGTTTTGGTGAACAGGAGACACAAAAAGCAAAAGGAAACTGAACGTGTTTTTACTGTTTTAATGGCTTATCAAGAGCACAACTGAAACATCACATCTGAAACGATGCAACAACATAATACACTTGTTGGGGATGCAGCTTGGGATGTGAGGAGTGAGGGACACGGCTTAGAACGGGCGTGTCGCCTTCTGTCCTGCCAGTGTTGGCAGGACATGAATTAAAATGTCGAACTCTGACTTCATTTTAAGGACATTTCGGCCAGGGGTGTAGTAGAGCTATATTTGTTTAAGCACCGGATTGGCAAAACAGGAGAGTGTGTGCACCAGTCTGCCTTGATCTATGAATTCATGTCTGTGACTCTCACAGTAGCCTATCTGCTGCCCACAGCTGTTTTATAGAAGGAACACCTCCTTCACTTCATGAGACCTCTGCAGCGCCAGGAGGCAGCGGGAGGGTTAACTCAGAAGACGAGCGTGCAGTGCCTTTCACGCACCGCCTTCGCTGTGTTTACCTTCAGAATCATAAGGCTAAAGAGCGACCGCAGGCTGATGTGTTTTAACCCACACACACCTCTACAGACACACACGACTTAAACGCAGACTTTTGTTCCCTCCATGTTTCGTTGTTATTGTTCCACTGAGCGGACCCACCCCTTTTTTTCCAAACGCTCCCTTTTTTGGTCCATCTGCGGCGGTAATAGGTTTTGTGGGCTGTGATGTTTCGGCTGTACCTTTAGTAATGAATATTAAATGTTGTGAGGAAATCTTTCCACCAATAATTCCAATAAGTAATCCAAAATGTATTCACTTCAGGTTTACGAAAGTAACTGTAATCAGATTACTCGTTTTTCAAATGTAACGCGAGCTGAATACAGTTACTTGATTTTTGTATTCTGATTACGTAACGCCGTTACATGTATTCCGTTACAACCCAACCCTGGTTATGTATTACATTAGTTATGCATTATTATGTATTAGTATTCTATTATATTAATCATTTCAGCTGTATAGACGTTACGAGGGCCCATTACTTTGTTAAATGTTAAAATATCATTGCATACATTAAATTGTCTAATTGTTGCAAAATGTTGTTTTAAATCACATATTATTTGATCAAAAGCAAGCATTTGAATCCAGTACCTTGACATTCAGTATCTTTTATAATACTCAGAGCGACATTTATTTGATACCCAAAATAATCTTTCTTCCATATTTTCCGCAGTGGGTTCCTGAGATTTCTCACCACTGCCCGCGCACCCCCTTCCTGTTAGTGGGCACGCAGGTGGATCTGCGGGAAGACAGCAACACCATCGAGAAGCTGGCGAAGAACAAACAGCGCCCGCTATATCCTGAGAGCGGAGAGAAGCTGGCGCGGGAGCTGAAGGCCGTCAAATACGTGGAGTGCTCTGCTCTCACACAGGTAACACTTTCCTCACACTGTTAACGCTGAAATAGGATGTAGGATATGGACACAATCTTAAATTCACAGCACAACAAATGAACTAACTTCATCAACAGAATGTGAGGTGGAGCGTTGATGTTTTTGCTGGGACTCCCAGCAGCTTCTACTGAAGCCTTCCGAGTAAATCGCCAGAACGCCGACACCTCCTCATCTCCTCCGCTCCCATGTTTTCTTTTGTGTTGCCATAAGTTAGTCTCTCTGCGTTTCTGCGCTGGGCTAATGCTAATGCTAATAATAATAATGTTAATGTTAATGCTAATAATGCTAATGTGAGGAAAATAAAATGGCGGCTTCACAAAACGTTTTGGGAGTTTTACGGGGCGTGGTTTGCAATAACCCGCCCAGCCAATCAGACATGGGAACCTTTTTCTCCCATGAAAGTACCTGCTCTCTAGCAGGGACGGCAAAGGGGGTGAAAAGGTTCTCATGAACTAAGTTCTGGTTCCAGATTTCTTTGGTGTGAACGCAAATTTTCTGAACTATATCGGAACTATACTGGGAAAAGTACTGCGGTGTGAAAGCGCCTATGGCCTCTTTAAACTGAAAGCAACTTGATATTTGTGAAATCAGGCAATAATCCAGACCATAATAAACATTGCCTTGTCTCCTGTTCTTTCCATCCAGCGAGGGCTGAAGAATGTGTTTGACGAGGCCATCCTGGCCGCCCTGGAGCCTCCTGAGACCAAAACCAAGAGAAAGTGCGTCCTTCTATAGATGAACAACGACAGCGAGAGACGGTGTAAGAAATAAAGGTGGGGCGAATCAAATCATCAGAAAGATCAATGGCCATCTTGAGAAAAAGGACAAAACAAAAGGGGAAGGGAGGTACAATGCCATTGAGACTTACTCTCAAACACGTGTGCACTGATTGTGCCTTGAAAATAAAGGTTGAAAGATGCTGAGGGAGCTTCAGCATGCAGTGAGTGTCACCTATCTCCCTTTCTGAAAGCTTTTAGCAATAGCAATACTCTCTCTACAAATACTCAGGTGGGCGGGCCCCCCCTGCCTGTCACTGTTGCTCCATTTATAAAAAAAAAAAAAAAAAAAAAAGGATTATTTTATATAATTGCTTTTGACCTCCTCTGTGTTCGACTTATTGGGGCGTTTGAACCCAGTTTAGAGAAACATAAATAGGGAAACACTTCAACATTAAGTTTTATAGTGAGCATCAGTTTTTAAAGGGGCGACTTAGTGTTAAGTGTTACTCTATTTCCTTTTCTGCTCCTTTTGAATTACATAAGGAAAGCAGAGATGTATTGTCACTCCAAACAAAGATCGTTAACTTTCTTTAAGTTCCCAGAAACGTCTGGGGAGGCCAAATCTGCGTTTTTACCAATTTCCCTGCTTCTATTGAATTATGAATTTCTATTTTATTCTTCTTTTATGTTCATTGTATTAATTCTGTGACTGTTTTGGGAAATGTGTAGCAGTTATTCATTTTTGAAACCTTTTTTTTTTGTATTGCTAGACGACCAACTTTGAGCGATTTGATAATAAAACAAATTAAATTGTAATGTTTTGAATATTTCTTAATCTTGGCAGAGATTGAGACCAAAACCTTTTGCTAGTACATTTCTGGGTGTTTGTAATCACAGGATATTTTTAATAAAATGGTTTAATGATGAAGAAAGCGGCCATTGTTTTGTGTGTTGGAGGGAGGATGGTGCATGCACAACAAATGATAACTCTAGTGAACCGCAGTAGAGGTGGTTTGTGGATATTAAATGCATTTTATTTCTTATAGCAATGCCAATCTTTGCATGGCTTACATCAGTTCCATGTCACTGCTGGTGCATTGCAGTGTATTTTGTCCCTGCACTCACACTGGCACCTGTATCTGACAGCTTGCAAGCATTATGGTTCTCTGAAATGAATTAGAAACTACATCAAATAAGTTCTTAGAGGACACTCATACAATTGTGTCGACTGATCAATTTCTTAAAGGGGACCTATCATGCAAAATGCACTTTTTGATGTCTTTTATAAATATGTGTCCCCGGTGCGTCGGGGAACTCACGCAGCGTCAGGAAATAAAAACCCCTCTCTTTCCCTCCGTACCCAAATCTCTAAAAACGGGGCTACAACGGAGCTGATCCAGATTTACGTCCGATATGACGTAATATCTGAAATGTGGACCCACGGCCCTATCAGAAAGTTGCTATCAGAAACAATGCCCGACTGTTTTGGACGTAATATGGTCTCTGTTTACATTAGCATCGCTAACACTCAGAGCTAACCTGTACTGGAGAGCATGTGTGTGAAGAAGCAGGAAGTAAAAAGGAACTCACCTTGTGGTATAACCGGCAAGAGAGAAAGCCTTTGAGCTCCATACTGTTTCAGAGACAATCCTTGATAATCCATGATATGGCGTTTCATCACCGCAGCATTTAGTTTAGACAGTAGCTGCCGGGTCCCACATGAGCTCAGACCCCTCCTTTTTTTTAATCATTTTTTTATTTTTTTAAAGCTTTATACCCCAAATCATCACTTTTGAAACAGGAAGTGAAATAGAGGGATATGAGGCATGGCTAGAATCGGTGATCTGTTTTGAGCAAAACACTTCATAGACATGTTTTTTATATATTTGTATATATCTGAGACCTATGCTATTGCCTAAAGATAGCATGATAGGTGAGCTTTAAGTTAAAGAACAGATCTGTAAAATGTAGTTTGTCCACCAGAAATCACGCAAAAGCACCGGTCTAAATATTGTGTTTACCAAAGATTAGCTTATACGTTTCGTGGGAATAAGCCAATCGGCAAGAAAAACCAACTGCCATTTGACTAATTGGCTAAAGAAATGGAGCTCGGAAAACAAAGACACAGCCCATGAACGCCTCTAAACTACAACTGTGCAATTTTGCTCTCATGCAGCATGGAGGGAACACGGGGATTTTAGCCTTTGCAGACCATTTACATGCACAAAAACTTTTATAACACACTACAGGAAAGGGAAAACTCCAAAAAGCATGTTTCAAGTGTAACATCTTAAGAAACTTCTGGTGAATAAGAAACTCAGGAAACGTATTGTGTTTTTTGGGATAAACTACTGTATTTATTAGGTATTCTTGAACAGCCCTAAAAGCACTGCGTGTGCAGGAACATGAAGGAGAGCGCAACACAAGACAGACTCTGATGTAAGTAGACGTTATTTTCTTTTGCTATAGATGCCGCTGAATTAAAGCAAAGACTCTGATATACAAATAAATAAACCAGAAGAGAGGAGAAGACATAAATACAGTAAATAAAGACCTGCTAGTCTATGTCACGATAAGAACAGTGCTGCAATGATTCCCTGTTAGTCATGGTTAAGTTCAGCTTTAAAAGCGTTGTCAGTTTTGTTGAGAGGATAGCAGTTGAGAGTGTGTTTCTGCACACCTGTGTTATTTACTTTTGATACATGTACTCTAACTTTGCAGCTTTTACAACACAATCCTCAAACTTAGCCTCACAGCTTCAGTCGAAAATTAGTTCAATTAAGATCAGAGTGTAAGGATAATTTGGTGTTAGGTGTGCTATTGTCTATCTTGTCCTCATCCCGTCTTGTGTTCAGATTGGTCTGTCGGGTGGTTTGTTCGGGTCTTTTCTGCTTGGTGTGCTTCGGGGATCTTTTAGACTCTGCAGGTGTGGATGGTGACGGTGTTCTTGCACTGCTGGCAGCGGACGGAGCAGCACCAGGAGAACTTGCAGGAGCAGCGCTGCACCACCTCCGCCCGGCCCGCCCTGTACCCCGGCCCGCAGCACACCAGCTCACAGCCGTCAGGGGCCAGGCGGGAGGTTCCTGTGTTTCAATTGGTAAGGTACGTTTATTTATATAGCACATTTTCAGTACTTTACATCATCATTAAAGGTCACCTATTATGCAAAATACACTTTTTCATGTCTTTTCTACATCTACATCAGCAACCAAGGTAACCCCCCCCCCCCCCACACCTTATCACCAATATAAAGAGAGGTCTAGTACTCTTTAAAACAGTTGGTGGTTATGGGTACTTTTTACTTAAGTACATTTCAAAGCCTCTTTACTTTGACTTGAGTAAAGAAGTTTAGTCAGTACTTCTACTTTCACCAGAGTATTTTTAAACACGAGTATCTGTACTTCTACTTGAGTAAAGGATGTGTGTACTTTTGCCATCTCTGGTTGTTCACCCCCTTCACGTTGATCTTACCGTTACACCTCCTGCCAGCAGTGCCGGGGATACCGTTGTCGGGGTCGAGGTGGCAGAAATCAGGAGAGGGGGTGAGGTACAGGAGGTCTCTGGCAGCGGGGGGTTTGACCTGCGGGTCGCGGGGGAGCAGGGCCGTTCTGGATCCTATACGAGTCAGGCGGACCTAAAGAGAAGAGGGTGAGGATGGCAAGATACAGTCATGGCTTCAAATACCACTTCCATTTACTGCCTTTAGGGAAAAGGTATAGCGTCCCCTGTGCAAAGAAAGCTTGCATTAGACATTTATTGGGACTGTTGCCTTAAGATATCTTCATCCATAAAAAAAGCTAGATTGCTACCTCAGCAGACAGCATTTTATATATATTTACATTGGGCTCCTATGGGGTATTGTGTTCTATTGTTTATGGTTTTAATGTATCCTCTTTAATATGTATATATATATATCTTTAATTCAACTCATGTGACCTATACATGTGGTTACCAGTTTAAAACATGTAGTCTGATACCTCTGTGGCTCCATCAAAGCGTTCCTTGAGCACCACACCGACGCGCCTGAAAGGAGGCATCACCTTCCAGCAGGTCCTCAACTCACAGGAGCCGGAGACGCCATGACACTTACACTCCACCTGCATGTTGTGAAGGATGGCCTGAGGACGAGAGGATGGGGAATAAAAGCAGAGAAGACCAAGTCTCACGGATGAAATCGTCTCGGAAAGTAACTGAGATGTAGTCAAAGAGGTGTGAGCACCAACCTTTCTGCCTGCCTCGTTGTTGTGGAGGTTCATGAGTGGTCGCCCCGCTGACACCCCTTTGGCTCGTTCTGGTTCATCCACAAATGTTTGGGAGAAAGCCACACCGTAGGACAGGTTGTCACTGCAGCCCGACCACTGGAAGCCTGAGGTGGGACAGAGTATTTGGATATTTGCACCCTTAAAGCTAGGGATTAACACATCCAACTTTTTTCAACCTTATACCTGGGTTTTTGTTATTGGCCCAAATTAGGTGCCAATGTTTAAATAATAATCCATATGCCTGGTTAAAAGTGAATTGGATCTTTTCCCAAGGCAACATTAGACTTACTTAAAAATCGCTTTCCTAACTTCACAATAAATGTAACAAATTAAGAAAATATAAACCCGCTAATTACTATAAAAAATGTCTAAATTAACATAAATAAAATTAAAAGAAAGGTCAAAACTGGTTATAAAATTGCAGTATAATGTGCATTTAACATATATAAACGTAGATTTTATTAGCTGATCAAGCTATTTGAGTCAGTATCGCTCCAAAATCAGTATCAATATCATTGTATTCCTTCATGAAACAACCGCACATTTGAATTTAAAGCTAAAAAATAAACACTGGATCACACAGAAGCAGCTGATGGGAAAATATCTGCTCTCTCTGTCCGGCATGTGGACATTAGCACTACACTTTCCAAAGTTTAACCCATCGAAATCAGCAGCATTCTTTTTGCTACGTGTGTCAGACAGTACAGAGTTACATTACATGTTAGACGCTTTTATCCAAAGCGACTCAATACTGTGGTCAATCCCCACAGGAGCAATTTGGGGTGAAGTGTCTCAGGGACACAACGACATGCTGACTGCAGTGGGGTTTGAACCTGCACTAGTCCACTGCGCCACAGCCTCCCACATTATGTCACATTATCATGCAAAGGGGTCCAGCTCACCTTCGGGGCTGACCCCCCTGACCTTCCTGTCGCAACCGCAGCGGTCCAGCTCCCCCCGGGTACAGGCTCTCGTCACCGCAACCGCCACGGCTGCAGAGGACAGGGCGTGGACAAAGGCCGCCTCACGAGTCCCTGCAACCAGAAGAAAGCATGTGATCAAATCAAATCAAATGCTGTATTGTGATTTTAAAGATCCCCTATTATACTGTTTTTCATCAATATATTATAGGTCTCAGATATATACAGAACCTGTCTCTGATTGACTGAAACACCCAACAGATCATTGCAGCATTACCCATAATCCCCTCTGTTTCAGTCCTGTTTCCAAAGTGCTGATTCTCTGTCTGTTACTTTAGATGAAAATAAGGAGCCCCTCCCCACGCCCCTCTGAGAGACATTTGGTTACAAAGAACTCAATGGTGCTCTAGGAGGAGATTCAGGTGATAAGGGGGGGGGGGGGGGTTACCTTGGTTGGTGATTGGCTAACGGTTACACAAGACAAAACATCGTTATGACATCATAAAGTGGCCAAAATCTGATCAGCTCATTTTCAGACAGGTTTTTATAGAAATGGATCAGAACAAAAAGAGAGAGAATCTTTTTTCCTGAAACTTTCAGAGTCTCTTTCCACAGAGGGGACACATGTTGATGTAGAAGAGACATGAAGAAGAGACATGAAGAAGAGGGGACACATGTTGATGTAGAAGAGACATGAAGAAGAGGGGACACATGTTGATGAAGAAGAGACATGAAGAAGAGGGGACACATGTTGATGTAGAAGAGACATGAAGAAGAGGGGACACATGTTGATGTAGAAGAGACATGAAGAAGAGGGGACACATGTTGATGGAGAAGAGGGGACACATGTTGATGTAGAAGAGACATGAAGAAGAGGGGACACATGTTGATGTAGAAGAGACATGAAGAAGAGGGGACACATGTTGATGTAGAAGAGACATGAAGAAGAGGGGACACATGTTGATGTAGAAGAGACATGAAGAAGAGGGGACACATGTTGATGTAGAAGAGACATGAAGAAGAGGGGACACATGTTGATGTAGAAGAGACATGAAGAAGAGGGGACACATGTTGATGGAGAAGAGACATGGAGAAGAGGGGACACATGTTGATGTAGAAGAGACATGAAGAAGAGGGGACACATGTTGATGTAGAAGAGACATGAAGAAGAGGGGACACATGTTGATGTAGAAGAGACATGAAGAAGAGGGGACACATGTTGATGTAGAAGAGACATGAAGAAGAGGGGACACATGTTGATGGAGAAGAGACATGGAGAAGAGGGGACACATGTTGATGTAGAAGAGACATGAAGAAGAGGGGACACATGTTGATGTAGAAGAGACATGAAGAAGAGGGGACACATGTTGATGTAGAAGAGACATGAAGAAGAGGGGACACATGTTGATGTAGAAGAGACATGAAGAAGAGGGGACACATGTTGATGTAGAAGAGACATGAAGAAGAGGGGACACATGTTGATGTAGAAGAGACATGAAGAAGAGGGGACACATGTTGATGTAGAAGAGACATGAAGAAGAGGGGACACATGTTGATGTAGAAGAGACATGAAGAAGAGGGGACACATGTTGATGTAGAAGAGACATGAAAAAGTGGATTTTGCATAATAGGTGACCTTTAAGGGTGTCCATTATCATCTGGCAACAGCTGGAAATTAGCAACGTTGGCTAAAGCTGCCCCATTCACTGTTTTTTGTGACAGTTGATCAATGGGGACTGTCCATGACACTATAAACAAATAAACTAAACTTAATCAAATTTGTATAGCCCAATATCACAAAACACGTTTGTCTCAGTGGGCTTTTTACAGATTAACATACAAACAACAACCACATTGTATATGATGGAGTTACAGCAAAATGACAAGATAGTGTGTGGAATACAAATAAAATAAGATACAATAAAAATACATAAAACATTCAAATTAACTACCATACAAATAAAATGCCAGCTCTAACTGAAGGATTTGTTAAAAATGTAGGTATGTGATGCAGTAAGTCTTCAGGTGAGAGTTGCATGCATTCATTAGCAGGTGATTCGATTACATTTTCAGATACCTTGGTTCATGACTCTGCCAAAAACGTTGATCCCTCGTGAGGTGGTGGAACAGTTCCAGCGGCGATTCCTGAACTGGTGCTGGCACTTTAGAGTTAAACCGTGACACACAAAGCAGTGAGATTAAGACTAATAACTGATTAACTGTAATCCTCACTGTGTGGAAGACATCGGGATCATCTGTTTGTATAATAATAATACTTTATTTTAAGATCAAGTCTCCATTTGTTCTTGCCTCACAGCAACTCTGTTATCAACATCGAGAAAGACACATTTTTAAGACAACAAACAAGAAAATACATTTTACTTTGTAAAACAGCATGTAACCATTAGAAACATTTACTGGTTGTGATTTTGCAAACATTATGATGTACAATCCTGCTTTTTGAATCAGTATCAGTGCATCATTCTAGACTGAGGATATGTTGATCAACCCTGAGACCTTACCTCTTCGATGACCATCTCGGCGGCCTTGCGTACGGACTCCATGACCTCCCCTCGCGCCCGGCACACCCCCACCTGCCCCGGGGTCAGCCCCCTCAGCCGGGCACATGGAGCCGCGCCGGATACGGGCCTGGAGCGGGGCAGCCTGGCCAGGGAGCTGAGGCACAGAGAGGGGGGTTATTGGGCATGAGGGGGGCAAAAAGGATTCATAATGAGGCAAGAAAAAGGGGGAGTGGTGAGGTGTGGAAAAAGAAATGATTGGGCATGAGGGGGGCAAAATGGATGCATAATGAGGCAGGGGGGTGGAAGAGGAAGAGCGCACGTAGAAGTGAAAGGAGGGTACAGAAAGGATGAAGAGGTAACGACCGGGCAAAGTTTTAGAGAGGATGGAAACAAGGGGAAGACACAGAGAGGGAGAAAAGAGAAAAGGTCACCAGGAGAGAGACAAAGAACGAGAGGGGAGCGACTGAAAGAGATTTAGAGACATGTCACCATCTTTTAAAAGTTATAGCATGACAAACAAACTCCCTCTTTCTCTTCCTCGCTCGCACGCTAGACTTACAGCCAGTTGGTTGCCATGGTGGGGTGGGTTGCCCATAGCAACAGGAGGAGGAGTGGTGCCGTGAGATTGACAGTGAAGACAGTTGGCATCAGACTGTCCGTCTGTCTGACTGTCTGTCTCTCTGTCTGACTGTCTGTCTGTTTCTGTGTCTGTCTGTCTGTTTCTGTGTCTGTCCGTCTGTCTGTTTCTGTGTCTGTCTGTCTGTTTCTGTGTCTGTCCGTCTGTCTGTTTCTGTGTCTGTCTGTCTGTTTCTGTGTCTGTCTGTCTGTCTGTGTCTGTCTGTCTGTTTCTGTGTCTGTTTCTGTGTCTGTCTGTCTGTTTCTGTGTCTGTCTGTCTGTCTGTTTCTGTGTCTGTCCGTCTGTTTCTGTGTCTGTCTGTCTGTCTGTCCGTCCGTCTGTTTCTGTGTCTGTCTGTCTGTCTGTCTGTCTGTTTCTGTGTCTGTCTGTCTGTTTCTGTGTCTGTCTGTCTGTCTGTCTGTCTGTCTGTCTGTCCGTCTGTCTGTCTGTCTGTGTCTGTCTGTCTGTCTGTCTGTCTGTCTGTCTGTCTGTCTGTCTGTCCTTCTGTGTCTGTCTGTCTGTCTGACTGTCTGTCCGTCCGTCTGTCTGTGTGTTGCTTTATGTTTCTCCCTCAGATTTTGGGGATGATCCCCGCATATCTGTTGAAATTACAAATTCACAGGTTAGAGACAAAATTCAAAAGTTCATCATCCTATTTTTCCTTTTCAATCATGAAAAATTGCATTATTAATATTTAATTTCTAAACTTTGTGATCATGATTCTGCAGCTTTACAACAGAATACACATTTTATTTATTTAGTTTTGCAAAAGTAGCTGATTCTTACCAGTTCATAGTCCTGTGGTATCCAGTTATCCTACTTTTGTTCTTAACAAGTTGATCAAATTGAAACTTAATCCCAATTTCAATCAGTAAAAGTTGTTCATCAGTTTCTTCCCTTGCACTGGTGCTGACAGCAAAAGCATGCTCACAGGAATGTTTGACAAACTGCAAGCATCCTTTAGACGCAAAAATAAGTCCACATGTCCAATTTAATTGAACATATCAGTAGAAACTTCAGCAGAAACAAAAAAAGTCTGAGAGTGCTAGTAAAAGTCAATTTTTACAAAAACATTGTGTCAGCAAGTATTGAGTTTTGTCTCCAGAAAACAAATGTGTCCACTCCACAGGTTGAAACAGCAGGAATAAGTGAGTCAGGGAGATGGGAGTGATGGGTTATAAAGGAGGTAGAGAATGAGGGTGGGAGAGAGAGGACAGGCGTCATGCTGAGGGAGGGGAGGGGGACGCTTTGGGTGGGATAATAGTTGCACTGCGTAAGTATTAAGAGTGTAATATGCTTTCTATTGTGTTGAGGTTGACATGAGACGTAAAAATCTGACTCTGCACTTTAGGTAATGCACTTTGAATGATTATCACAAAGATATGTGTGTCTTTGTCCCATGTGTTTTCAACACCTGCATGGGGTGCATTTGCTGCTGAGAAACATTTTATGAGAAGACAAACTAAAGCCTTTTGTTTCCCCTTTAGAAAAAACTTTGCAGGAATATTGATCCGCTAGAAGTCCCTGTAAGAAATCCTCACACCAGGAACTATGACACAGCATTTCTGTTTCCACGTATGTGTACATGTATGGGAAAAAGTGTCTCACCTAATGTTTAATTTTCCCAAACTTTGTTGCTCATTTTACGAGTCCCCCCCCCCACCTCCCCTTCCTCCCCCGCATTTGCCCTCTCGTTCTCCCTCTCTCCCACTCCCTATATTGTCTTAGAAGAAGGGGTGACATTTAGACAAGGGGAAGAAAACACACTGCTGACAAATATTGGAACTGAGGCAAATAAATCACCAGATAGGAGGGAAAAGAGGGCATAGAGAGAAAGTGGATGGGTGTTACACCGGGGTTAGGGAAAAGCAGTAAAGAATAACAAAGCAGGTTTGTGACACATAAACTCAGGAAAAAAATTACATTATGTTCATGGATTTGTTTAGTAGTTAAGAAGGGAACCTGAAGCGCTCTAAACAATGTGTTATTCATAATGCACTAAGAATCACATGGCATTACATTTAGACTATATAAATGCACTTGTTTTGCAGTTTATTTCATAGTTTCCCCTCATTTTGTTTCTATATATTTAGCCAGTGATGTAACATTAAAAGAATAAGAATATACGAATAGTATCCACATCTATCGAGAAAGGACACATCACATTGTTATCATTTTAAATCTGTTGCCTAACACTGTCCTTTGCTACTGCTCGACTTTCAATTTTGTAAAAATGTGTGTTTCTTTTAACTGTAAGAGTTGTAAAAGAGTACTGAAGGTCTTTTATGACACAACCAGATATGTGTGAGGAGTGATCAAACTTAAACTATTGGCTATATCTATCAAATTAATATATTGAATCCACTACGCTTAGCCTTACGCTACTTAAATGCTAGTTTTGCCGCTCTGCTAAATTATGCTAGTTAGATTTTAGCGAGCTAGCTAGTTTATATGGCTTTTTTTCTCCGTTATTTGTAATGTTCAGCTTCTGCGTCTAAGTAGGGTATATCATAACCCAGATAGCTAAGAATAGTTAAGATAAACAACATTTAAATCATAATGATAAAGGAGACAAAATGGGAAAAAGCTTTAGCACAAGTGCTAGCTGTTCCTGTCCTACCGCTAAGATTAAGCTAGCAGGACGGCTGTCTATTATTATTTTCGTCCTTACTCACTTTTAACAATTGTTTTGTTGTACAACTGTTGCGCATACTGTGTTTGTTTTGTGCTGTAATATCTATTATTTTATGGACAGTATTGGCTGATTTGGATGGGGGCACTTTATTTAATAAAAAAAACAGAAGCTATATTGCGAATTAATTAGCAATTGTTTGATGTATTGCAAGTTCAAAGACATCTCTTTATTCCCAGAGGGCATTCAAGTAAAAAAAAAGAAAAGAAGTTGTGCCACCGTCTTGTCGCACCTTATGAAACGTAATTTACTGCCTTTAAGGCCTCCTTTGTTGAATCAGTTGAGACAGTGCGGCACTGGAACGAAAACATTTGCAAACTTTGCTGTGGTCTCCGTCCAGGATTTGGTGGCCCGTTTTACCTGAACCCTCTGACACCCAGTTCCTGAGTAACTGATCACCCCATCCCATCCCACAGACACACACACACACTTTCCTGTGTCTATATCTACAAAGACAGGTTTCTTGTAGGCCCCCTTCCCTCCTTTTTTTTGTCCTCCTCATGTCGTATTCCCTCCTTTGTGTCCCCTGTTTCTTCAAGTGACGTCTTCCGCCATCTCCCCCAGCAACGCCATGGTGATGGGCTGGCCACTGTCATGTCCGGCGCCTCTGTTATGCTCATCCCTTCACCCCTCTCTCGTAAATAACTTGCCCTCTTTTTTTTATCTTTATCTTTCCCCCATTTTGTGGACATTGTATCATGCTGAAACGGTCCTGTACTGATTGACTGTAGCCAGGTTGCAGAGCCTAAAGAGATGCTTGTTAAAGCGTCAGCGTGACATACACATGGAGATGACTTGTGTTCACTCTGTACAGGGGGAGGCAGCAGCACACTCTCTCTATAAAGGGGGAGGCAGCATCAGACTCTCTCTAAACAGGGGGAGGCAGCAGCACACTGTCTATCTCACAGGATTGTTGACATCCACCTGGATTCATCTTCTTCTTATAGACACATGCATTTGGACTATACCTATGTTGTAAATGTATTATCTTTTCAATTTACACACGGCATCTATTGCACGTCTATCCGTCCTGTTGCTCTCCTCGAGGTTTCTTACATTTTTCCCTTTAAACTGTGTGGTGTCTTCTTTGGAAGTTTTTCCTTGTACGATGTGAGGGTCCAAGGACAGAGGGTGTCATATTGATATTCTGTGCAAACTGTAAAGTCCACTGAGACATGTGTGATATTGGGCTATATAAATAAACATTGATTGATTGATATACAGGGGAGGCAGCAGCAGACTTTGGGAGAGTCTACAGTGAGGTGGGGTGACTCCACACTGACCTCTGCACGCTGGGATGGATGATGGGCCTCAGAGCCTCAGAGTGACTCATTAACCTATTTCCGCCCGAGGTCATTATTAGACAGCAATGTGACCCGCCACCTTTTACTGTCACCTTCCTTCGCTTCGTTACTTCTCTGCAGTTGAGGGCGACCTGCCTCAGCAGTGCGGATGAAATAATCGGCAGCAGGCTGAAAAACATGACTGCATGTGCATGAGAACGCTCACATTGCTCAGGCATCTCTGCCAACAAAGAGCTGCAGGCACTGCTGTGTATGGGTGTGTGTGTGTAGTGCGTGTGCATGTATATTATGGGATGGCGGGCGGTGGTGTTGTCAGGCAGGGAAGTGGGGGTGGCAGAGTGCGCGGTGAGCTGTGTGCACATGGGGGGAGGGGGCAGAGGGAATGGACGCCCCATGAATATTATGGGATGATGGTGGTGGTGTTGGGGGGCTGGAGGAGGGTGTGTGAGGTGGAAAAATGGCAGTGCATATGGGATGTAGGAGGAGGTGTTGGTGAAGGCGATGCATGTGAG
This sequence comes from Pogonophryne albipinna, assembly GCA_028583405.1. Lineage (NCBI taxonomy): Eukaryota > Metazoa > Chordata > Actinopteri > Perciformes > Artedidraconidae > Pogonophryne > Pogonophryne albipinna. The sequence continues at coordinate 798,727 of JAPTMU010000040.1, forward strand.
TGTACATGCACGCGCATACATGTGAGGGGCATTCAAGCGATAGTAACAGACAACGGCCAGACATAGCCTTTGTTGCTATGCGATCTGTATGCACCGTAGCCTACAGTGAGAATATTGCAGAGCGGCCATAGTTGTAAAAGAAGCAGTGGAAGGCCACTGGGCTCATGTTTGAACCGTTTCCTGCCCCTCCTCTCTTAGCATATCTACTGAAGCCGCCATGCAGGAAATACAATCTAGAAATCTTTGCTTCAGGCCCAATCCCAAACCACTCCCTCGACCCTACCCCTCCGTGACGGAGTGAACTCCGTCTGTAGTCTCACTCGCAGCTCAACGAGGCTCCCTCCTGTCAGATGGAGGGAGTAAATACAGCAGCAAGCTTTGGGACGGCCTCCCCTCTCTCCGGCAGAAACAGGAAATGCCGTAACTGTATGTAACAACGGTTTCAAATCAGCATCTCTTAGACAAAAAGTTTAAATGAATAACAAAAAAAAAACTCCAAACATCTTTCATTGTGTTTCAAAGCTCTTTTAGTTTTAAACCTGATGTTTATAAGCTTCTTAGTTTTTGCAACGGTCTGTAAATATACACAACTTTATAATAAAATGCACACATTTACCTTTTTCTAGACTAAACACGGGTATGATCCTAAGTTAAAAACATATGAGGTTATCATGAGGTTGTTAACATCGCAATTTATCAGTGGATGTTTGCTGGAACTACTTGTAAACAGCGTGTTTCCTGACGGACACACACAGCGTGACTCCGGTCAGGTAGAGACCGGTCTCAAGTCAGCACCGCTGCAGACTCGCTGTTTGAGGGCTTGATAGCCCACTCCCCCTCCACACTCATTGCTTTGGAACAGCCCTCAATATGGCGGACCCTCCGCGTGAACGCGCAAACGGAGGGGTAGGGTGTAGGGGGCGGTTTGGGAATGGGCCGTAAACTCTTCAAAAATCACCAGTGGGGTCACTGCTGATGTATGTAATGTCGTAGAACAAAACGTGATCTGTCTCTTCAATTTGTGTCAAACAAGACCTTATTTCCAGCTATTTTCCAAAATCAAATGGAGAAATTGCATTGCTTTTTGTCGAAGGAACCGGAAGTGGTAAAAATGCTAACTTATTTCCGGGTTTTAGGACGCGTCACTGTGGTTCCCATGTGTACATAGCTACAGTGTAGAAATGTGAATGAAAATCTTAGGTCACAAGCTCCTCCAACAGTGCAACACAATAAAACAGATGCAATAGTGCAAGTAAATACAAATCAAATAGAATAGAAATAGTGCAAGAATGAATGTAACATCTCACGTATCCTATTCATGCATACTGAACTTGAAGGCCACATTTTGTGTGTTTTATGGATGAATTTACTCACCTTTGACCTGCATTCGACCCCCACAGCAGATCAGGGTGCTGGCAAATTGTAAACCTGTCTGCCATCTGTCTTCTGGACCCACACACATATTTTATTTTATTTTACGAGTGTGTTTGCCTCATTATTTAATATGTCTCCAATGTGCAGCATCTCAAATCGTATCCAAACTGAACATGAAGGCAACATGTTTTCGTGGTTTTATGAATGAATTTACTCTCCATTTGCAGATTAAGATACTGGGATTATGAAGATAAAAGCCCATTTATTGCACAGTCATATTTAGTACTGTGTTAGTGTGTCTCAAATGTGCACCACCTCAAACCTTCTTACAAACTGAACTTGAATGCAGCATTTTGTGTGTTTATGAATGGATCAACTCACCTTTGCCGTGTATCCCACCACGGCACATCAATATACTGGTATTATGTAAACCATATTTGATTAAGGCGTGTTTTAGCCTCTTTATTTAATGTGTTAGTCTCATCTCTTTGTTGTTGTTATGCTGGAAGTTACCCCGCTGTTGGACAAATAAAGGATTTCTCATTCTGATTAAAACTCTTACATTCATATATTTTGCTTTTTCAAAGTGCCTCCAATGTGCAGCAACTCCTCAAATCTCCTTTACATCAAACTGAACTTGAATGCAGCATTTGTTGTGTTTTATGAATGAATGTCCTCCCCATTGACCTGCACAGGACATCCAGATACTATATGATGTACACCTGCCACTAATTTCTGTGGTGGACGGTCCCACCTGTTGGCCTGCGGTGCATTCAAAGGACTTGTCGATAAAGTGAAAGCCTCATGATGTGGTTCAGTTTGTAATAACATCAGAAGGCCTCGAGAAGCATTGAAGGCATCATCAAAGTATTTGATCCAGTTCTGCTGCCTGCAGGCTTCCTGTGTTTTGGAGCAACCAAAGTGAAGCTCTTTGACTTCTTGGCACTCCCAGGTGGATGCTCAGTGAGTATTATGGTCTGTCACCGGTGGACTTGAGCTCCCTTGGGACCATGTGACTGGTGTGTGTGTGTGTGTGTTTTCATGTCTTTTTTGGAGTTGTATATTATGGGATGCATGCTGGTACTGCTTGAGTATTATGGTCTGTCGAGGTGGGCAGGGAAGGAGGGGGGGGGGGGTTGTCACCATGACAACGGGGTTGCTAAGGGGGCTGGGACTAGTCATAGGAAAAGGGGAAGGAGTGCTTGCATGCAATGTGCCTCGTGCATGCATGTGCAGCAGTGTAGGCATACGTGCGTACGTGCGCGTGGTGGAGAGGGGGGTGGGGGCAGTAGGCTGAGTATTATGGTCTGTCCGTTGCGAGGTAACTATGCAGAGTCCTGTGAGTGTGGGAGGGGGGGGGGGATTATTATGGGATGTCTGCCCCCTTTGTGTGTTAGTGAGGATGTTAGCTAAGCTGTGCCTGTGAGGCTGGGGGAGAGAAGAGCAACGTGTTCTGGGTCATTGACGGCTCTTTATTTTTATCTGTAATATTTGATTATTACTACATCCGGGGCTTAATGGGTGAGCTGTAAATGACAACACAAACAACCTATTGATTCCTGCACCGAGACCGAGAGAGAGCACACCTCGACCGGTAAGTTTCTCAGCTTTGCAATGCTTTAACTTTCCTTTATAACTCGACAGGGCGAATTTGCATACTTGAGAATAATGCCAGTTAAACTTCACTCACTCCTGTGCAGAGAGAGATACCCTAACATCTGCATATGTCAAAGCATAGACAACTTATTTTGCAGGTGGTCAATCACACGCTTTGTGAGTAATCAGATATGAGGGGAAAGGAATGGGATTAGCAACCAATGCATTTTTTATTTATTCATTATTTATTTCACAGCACCCACCGCCCCCTCCCTTCTGCCCGGACACCCCCGGTACGGCGGTCTCACGTCATTTTCCCTCCTCCCTCGCCGAGCGAGGAGCAAGGTTTAGGAGGGATTAATCAGACCAGCAAGACGTGAAATTAAATCGCTGCACAACATGTCGGGCAGCGAGGATGAGAGGGAAGACTTCGGAGCCGCGGAGGAGTCCTCACTTCTCCACGGTGAGCTGCTTTTATATCCCAAAGAGAATAAGAAGGTCCATCTCTGACTCAAAGCTAACGTTAGCTTAAGCTAGCCAGTCCGCCACTCGTCATTAGCTCTAGTTAGCCCAACTTGTAAAGCAAATGTTAATAGTTTTATTATTTTAACTCCTCTGTAAAACTCCAATGTGTGTGTGAGAGGTCGAATGTGAGCTGTCAAAGTTTTAAAACCGTAGGAAATACAAGTTTCAACCTGTTCTGTTTGTGGCGTTATGAGTGTGTTGGTGCGTGCACGGGTATTTGAGAGCTCGTGCCCGTGCGCGTGTCAGCAGTGTGTTTGTTCCCCGTGGCCTACAGCAAGGCTTCTGTCCGCGTGCTTCTCTCTTTCTCAATAATGACAGGTGTCACACACACACACACACTATTATTTTACTTTTTTATCTTTAATACTTTGTGTACATGCTTCTGAGGTAACATTAAGCTGTCTTTGGCTCTTTTCTGCTGTAACAATGTAAATTTCCCCTCTGTGGTTCTGATTCTGATCTCTCACACACACACACACACACACACACACACACACACACACACACACACACACACACACACACACACACACACACACACACACACACACACACACACACACACACACAGGTGAGGAGGAGCAGGAGGATGCTGTGTCTGATGTAGAGGAGATCCCAAAGTCCAAGAAGAAGAAGAAAGGGAAGAAGAGCAGCAGGAGCAGCAAGAGGCAGAGGCCGGTCAGAGAGGTCAGTGTGACAACGTTTTAATGGAAAATGTTAAATATGGCTGTACTAGGTGGTACTGTACACCCCAACATTGTGCACACATATGTATTATATTGTTTTCAAGGGCTTAATAGTATCTGGAATAAAGTAGGTGACAGTCACGCCATTTAATATTTGTGCTGGTACTGGATGTGTATTTTGTAAATTGTAATTTGTGTAATTTAAGCTATTTTGTTTACACCCCGCCCATTTGACTCTGCACTTGGATTAGGACTATTGTTTATGTTTTTTAGTTTTCTTTGTTTGGTTTCTGTTCTGATTTAATGTAAAGCATTAATGTGAGCATTAGGAAAAGCGCTATACAAATCCCATTTATTATTATTATTATCAATAAGAGATCTCGGATAAAGTAGGTGAAAGTCACGCCATTTAATATTTTTACCTGTACTGGATGTGTATTTTGTAAATTGTGTAATATAAGCTATTTTTGTCTCTTTACTTTTGCTGTAACAATGTAGATTTCCACTTTTGTGGGACCAACACAGATCTCCTGATTCTGATCGTGAAGGGTTAGGGTTATGTGTTTATATTAAATGCAAGCAGCACCTAGGAGGTACTGTGGACAGCAGTAGGACAATAACATACATGATATTGAAAACACGGCAGTAGGACAATAACATACACAACATTAAAAACATGGCAGTAGGACAATAACATACACGACATTACAAACACGGCAGTAGGACAATAACATACACAACATTAAAAACATGGCAGTAGGACAATAACATACACGACATTAAAAACATGGCAGTAGGACAATAACATACATGACATTAAAAACATGGCAGTAGGACAATAACATACACGACATTAAAAACATGGCAGTAGGACAATAACATACACAACATTAAAAACATGGCAGTAGGACAATAACATACATGACATTACAAACATGGCAGTAGGACAATAACATACATAACATTACAAACATGGCAGTAGGACAATAACATACATGACATTACAAACATGGCAGTAGGACAATAACATACACGACATTACAAACATGGCAGTAGGACAATAACATACACGACATTACAAACATGGCAGTAGGACAATAACATACATAACATTACAAACACGGCAGTAGGACAATAACATACATGACATTACAAACATGGCAGTAGGACAATAACATACACAACATTAAAAACATGGCAGTAGGACAATAACATACATGACATTAAAAACATGGCAGTAGGACAATAACATACATGACATTACAAACATGGCAGTAGGACAATAACATACACGACATTACAAACATGGCAGTAGGACAATAACATACACGATATTACAAACATGGCAGTAGGACAATAACATACATGACATTACAAACATGGCAGTAGGACAATAACATACACGACATTACAAACATGGCAGTAGGACAATAACATACACGACATTACAAACATGGCAGTAGGACAATAACATACATGACATTACAAACATGGCAGTAGGACAATAACATACATGATATTACAAACATGGCAGTAGGACAATAACATACACGACATTACAAACACGACAGCATAAACAATCATACGCGGGGAATGGATAGTTAAAAATGTTGATATAAAAATCATTTTTAAAGTGCATTTAAAATGTGTATATGTGTGAAGATGGTTACGGTTATTGGGTTAAGTGTGGTGGTTGAGCAGCCCAGAGGTAGAAACAGTTTGTCCGTGACTTGAAGCTCCTGTATCGCCTCCCAGAAGGCAGCAGAGAGACCTGGGTGAGAGCTGTGCGTTCTTATTTGCTCTGCTGAGGCAGCGGGAGGTGCAGATGTGTTCCAGAGAGGGCAGGGGGCAGCCGACGGTTAACGATGCCTTGTATAATATGTCAGATTCCACATTGAAAACATTTAAAAAGCTGATTTATACAACAGTTCAACCCAACATTACTCATTGTACAGGGATATGATAAAGGTCTGCAGCATTTTGTCAATTAAATGAATTATTTGATAATCAATTAATCGTTATGAGACTTTTTTAAAGAAACATCAGAAGCTTCTCTTGTTCCAGCATCTGAAATGGATTTTCTTTCCTAATTATTTTCTTTAGTAAACGTTTTAAATTAACAATAATTACAATAATCTTATATATCTTTTGAAAATGCTTGTTGACTAATTAAAAATCCATTCAGATTTCCCAATCTAGTGGCACAATTATCTCTAGAAGTTAAAAGGATGGCACTTTCTTAAATATAGAAGGGTATATAAGCACCACTGTCTTTGTCTAATTTGCATAGCGTCTCTGTGTTGCAGGAGTTGCCCGTCAGCTCCCCAGAGCCCCGGATGGGAGTGGAAGCTGCAGAGAGAGATGCAGGAGAGGCAGGTGTTCGGTCAGAGAGTGAAGGGAGTGATTACGCTCCAGGAAAGAAGAAGAAAAGGCGCTCCAGCTCGGCCAAAGAGAAGAAGAAAGGAGGAGGAGGAGGAGGAGGAGCATCATCAGAGAAAGGAGGCTCCTCCAGCTCCAAGAGCAAACGCAAAGATCCAGAACCAGAGGAAGACGAGGATGATGAGGAGGATTGTCTGGTAAATACTCAGTGATCAGTTATGGCGCATTTCCACTACAGCGCGGAGCTCGCTTTAAGCGTGCCGTGCCTGGCCCGTTTTTGGTTGCATTTCCACTTGGCGTAGTTCCGGCTAGTGGGTACTATTTCACAGTTTTCTGGCCCCATAAAATCGAGTTTCTTTCCGGGCCAACAACCAGGCTGAGTATGCTAAACTAGAGAGAGAATCGCGGGCAAGGGAGCTACAACTACAACAAGATGAACATATTTGACCGTGATTTAATTGTAATCCACGTTTCAAAATGATACTGAAGTAACAACATACTGATACCGGTTCGTAAAAACCATGAATTAATGCTTTGACAAGTCTGCAGACAGACGGCAGGCGAAAAACCTTTTAGAATGCGTGTTTTCTAAATGGAGCTTGGCAAAGCTAACGTTATATATGCTCCGACCGTCCACACTCACAACAACGGCCTACAGACATAAATAAACCAGCGACTGTATTCTCCATGACACAGACAGTCTGTGGTTTGTACTTGTTTAACTTTTGTCTAGTTTCTGAACAGATATGAAGAGCTGTGAGCTCTGAGGGCTAACAGCTAACGGCTGATGTTGGTTTTGTGTTTCGCATTGAAGATGACGTCACGGCTCCGCCTACACTGCGTTACTATAGTTACTGCCCCAGTTCCTAAACTGTAATGGAAACGCAGCATAAAGTGAGCCTGGCCTAATAAGGCCTAACTATACCGTACTAAGCCGTGCCAGGCCCTGCAATGGAAATGCGCACTTAGTCACCTATTATGCAAAATCCACTTCTTCATGTCTCTTCTACATCAACATGTGTCCCCTCTTCTTCATGTCTCTTCTACATCAACATGTGTCCCCTCTTCTTCATGTCTCTTCTACATCAACATGTGTCCCCTCTTCTCCATGTCTCTTCTACATCAACTTGTGTCCCCTCTTCTCCATGTCTCTTCTACATCAACTTGTGTCCCCTCTTCTTCATGTCTCTTCTACATCAACATGTGTCCCCTCTTCTCCATGTCTCTTCTACATCAACTTGTGTCCCCTCTTCTTCATGTCTCTTCTACATCAGCATGTGTCCCCTCTACTTCATGTGTCTTCTACATCAACATGTGTCCTCTCTTCTTCATGTCTCTTCTACATCAACTTGTGTCCCCTCTTCTTCATGTCTCTTCTACATCAACATGTGTCCCCTCTGTGGAAAGAGACTCTGAAAGTTTCAGGAACAAAGATTCTCTCTCTTTTTGTCCTGATCCATCAGATTTTGGCCACTTTATGATGTCATATGCGGTTTCACACCAGCGCTTTTCCCTTTCTAGCTCCGAGCTAGAGCTTTTCTGGTTCAGCTCCGGTTTCCCTTTTCTGCTCCCGCTCTGTTCACACCGCCCAGAGCCCGACTGGTGCTGCCGCTGCTGCGTCATGACGTCACCGTTTACATCGCTGATTTGCTCCCCAACGGCGTTACGGCGCTCACAACAACGGGGAACTGCGTCGGGTCGATGATCGTGTTGCTTTTAATCACACGAAGCCAGAATAAATTGAATAACGACTTCTCCAACCTTATGCTTTTCTCCAGAGTGCCGTGGTTCATTGTTTATTAATGTGTTTCTGCGGCATTTACCGACCGCTGCAGTGTTGGCTGCTCTTCCACGGGAGTTTATTCTCCCGTTAGCTCCCGGTTAGCTCACACTGCAGCTGCCACTCTAAAGTATTCACTGTCCAACTCACACAAGCAGCTGATACATATCCCCAGTTCCCCTTAGCCTAAGTGAATGTGTGTCAGTCTGAATTGACGCTGTTTGGTATCACAACGCTGTTATGAAAGTTTCTCTGGTATAAAATGGGTGATGTTAGCATAGCAACCGAAGCTAAACTGACTACTTGCTATTGCTATCCTATTGTGGCATAAACCGTTTTCTACAGGCACATTTTACCGGCGTATTTTTATTATGATTCTACTTGTGATAGTCGGACATGACAACCTGTGCAGCCCATGTATTGATTCCATCCGATAGCTGCTATAATACAAAACGTCTGCCTCTCTCCACAATGATCAATAACAGTGAACGGATGGTCAAAGTAAGGTACAAATAAACAGAATCACACGCAGCCTGGTTAGTGTTGCCTGACGTTATAAAGTGTGTTTATAAGCACTACTGCTTGTAGGCAGGCATGACAGTCGACCCATGTTCAGGGGAGGTGGGTTTAGTTTCCTGCACGCCTCAACGTAAGAGCGACGTAAGCGACGCCACCTCTTAGCTCCGAAGCTCTTGCCTCTAGACCGACAATTTTTTGGAGCTGGAAGTGAACCGGATTCCGGAGCTAAGAGGCGGCGCCGCTGCGGTGTGAACAGGAAAAACCGGCACTTTTCAGGCTCCAGCTCCGAGCCGGAGCTGAAAACGCGTTGGTGTGAAAGGGGCAATAATGATTTATTGGCTTGTGTAACCATTAGCCAATCACCAACCAAGGTAACCCCCCCCCCCCCTAATCACCTGAATCTCCCCCTAGAGCACCATTGAGTTCTTTGTAGCCAAATCTCTCTCAGAGGGGCGTGGGGAGGGGCTCCTTATTTTCATCTAAAGTAACAGACAGAGAATCAGCACTTTGGAAACAGGGCTGAAACAGAGGGGATTATGGGATGCTGCAATGATCTGTTTGGTGTTTCAGCCAATCAGAGACAGGTTCTGTATATATCTAAGAACTATTATATATTGATGAGAAACGGTATAATAGGGGACCTTTAATTCCTTTAGAGCTGACTTCCCAAACTCACAACTCTTTTCCTCCTCAGCCGAAAAGCTCCATCCAGCTGTTGGAGACTTGGGGTATGAAGGACATCGACCACGTCTTCACTCAGGAGGACTACAGCTCCCTCACCAACTACAAGGCCTTCAGCCAGTTTGTCAGGTAAGCACACACCTTTGTACATGATATAGTCATAGTCATAGATCACTTTATTTGATGTACCCTTTTTGTCCTTAGACCTTTAATTGCATCAAAGAACCCCAAAATTGCCGTGTCCAAGATGATGACTTTGATGATGGCTAAGTGGAGAGAGTTCAGCACCAACAACCCGCTTAAGGTATTGCAATCACGCTAGTAATGAATGAAGAATGGACATATTCCTTATTGATTCATCTGTTGATTATTTTTTTAATAATCTGGTGTTTTTAAATGTCAGAAAAAATGTGAAATGTCCATCCCGGTTTCTCAAAGTCCAAGGTGATGTGAGAAATCCATATTTGAGTGACTGAAAATTGTCTTATTTTCATGAAATATTACTCTAAAGATTAATTGATTATTCATGACAAGTCAATTCACATTTATTTATACATTTAAGAGCAACCCCTGGTGACCAAGGCTTTGTCCAGACCAGAGCTGACACAACATTTGACACTAAAAAGACAAACATCAATGCACACAGCTCATAGGCACAATCAGCCACATTAAGAGGAGTGAAACGTAACCGTTATAGATACTCTATTCTGAGTATTATTAGATTATGTTTCGGGTAATTCACTCATCCTTTAGGGGAAAAAATGAGTGGTGCACGATAATTATCGGCCCCGATAATATACAATATATTTTTGGAGTAAAAAAAAAGAAAAAATCCTGCGGTGTGGGTGGAATGGGATGAGGGGCGCTTGT
>JAPTMU010000040.1:811636-884136 GCA_028583405.1 Pogonophryne albipinna
CTGTCTCTCTCTCTGTCTCTCTCTGTCTCTCTCTCGGTCTCTCTGTCTCTCTCTCTGTCTCTCTCCCTGTCTCTCTCTCTGTCTCTCTCTCTGTCTCTCTCTCTGTCTCTCCCTGTCTCTCTCCCTGTCTCTCTCCCTCTCTCTCTCTGTCTCTCTCCCTCTCTCTCTCTGTCTCTCTCCGTCTCTCTCCCTCTGTCTCTCTCTCCGTCTCTCTCCCTCTGTCTCTCTCTCTGTCTCTCTCTCTCCCTCTGTCTCTCTCTCTGTCTCTCTCTCTCCCTCTGTCTCTGTCTCTCTCTCTGTCTCTCTCTCTGTCTCTCTCTCTGTCTCTCACTCTGTCTCTCACTCTGTCTCTCTGTCTCTCTCTCTGTCTCTCTCCCACTCTGTCTCTCTCACTCTGTCTCTCACTCTGTCTCTCACTCTGTCTCTCACTCTGTCTCTCACTCTGTCTCTCTCACTCTGTCTCTCACTCTGTCTCTCTCACTCTGTCTCTGTCTCTCTCTCTGTCTCTTCCTCTGTCTCACTCTGTCTCTCACTCTGTCTCTCCCTCTCTGTCTCTCTCTGTCTCTCTGTCTCTCCCTCTCTGTCTCTCTCTGTCTCTCTGTTTCTCACTCTGTCTCTCTCTCTGTCTCTCCTGCAGGGTTCTGCCTCGGCCAACGCGGCGCTCTCGGCTGCCAGCGTGGCTGCAGCTGTGGAGAACATGGTGGTGCCGGGGACTGACGGATGCTTGGAGACCGGAGCCGCTGCTTCACCTCCTGCTCCAACACCTCCTGCTGCTGCTGCACCCCCCACCCCCCCCGCACCCCCGCTCCGCAAGGCCAAGACCAAAGAGGGCAAAGGTGACATGATGACTAGTGATGGGAATTACGGCTCTTTGAAGGGATTCGGATCTTATGGCTCCGTTCCTTAACGAGAGCCGTTCAAGAGTGGCGGTACTTTTCGTGCCCAAACCTAACCAATCAGAGGCACTCCTGCTTAAATCTAACCAATCAGAGTAGGGGGCGGGTCTTCACGGAATACGGTTGGGGAACAAAATCAAGCTTTTTCACTGTTCACGTGAAGGCGAGTGGATTTATGGTGATTTAGGGTGGGCGGTGGTGGCGAAGTCAATAGGGACTTGGCTTGGCAACTGGAAGGTCACCAGTTCAAGTCCCGGCAAGACCAAGTGCTACCGAGGTGTCCCTGAGCAAGGCACCGTTCCCCACACTGCTCCCCGGGCGCCGTTCAAAATGGCAGCACACTGCTCCTAACACTAGGATGGGTCAAATGCAGAGAAACAATTTCCCCACGAGGGATTAATAAAAGTCCATCTTATCTTATGGCAGGCAGTGAACGATAAAAAGAACGGATCGTTCGGCAACGTAACATCACTAATGATAACTAAACATGAAAATAAGGTGGTTTGGTATTTGTTAAAATAAAGAAATCAAAGTAAAATAAATCATACGGATACAAATAAAACATCAATAAACATTACATACTGTATAATGCCGTTCTGAAGTATTTTGTGATTGAAGTTTCCTCTGTGTTTTCTCAGGTCCAAACGCTCGCAAGAAGTCGAGGCCCGCTGCGAAGCCTGCGCCGAAACCCAAACCTAAGAAGGTGGCTCCGCTCAAGATCAAACTAGGAGGCCTGAACAGCAAGAGGAAGCGCTCATCTGTAAGATACTTTTTATCCTGCCCTTTTTTGTGTTTGATACTTCAGATTTCAATTTAGACGAACATTAAACCAGTCAGTTTTGTTTATAGAGCCTTATATCAAAAATTACACATTTGTCTCAAGGGGCTTTAGAGAGTATAAAACACATGACAGACTCAAACTAAGAGGCCTCAACAGCAAGAGGAAGCGCTCCTCCGTAAGATACATGTTATGCTACCTCTTTTCAGTGTTACACAGCAGATTTACGTTCTCAACTTAGGAAATCATTAAATCCATACATTTGATTGATGTAGCCCAATATCACAAATTACACATTTTCATTTATTCAATTTAGACGAACAGTAAACCGGTCAATTTTGTTTATAGAGCCTTATATCACAGATTACACATTTGTCTGTAGGGGCTTTACAGATTATAAAACATCGACAGTCTCCGTCCTTAGACGCTTGCACAAGGAAATACTCCCACAATTAATGGGGCAACATTTTAGAAACTTCAGGGACAGAGACTTCAGATGGAAGACGTGCAACAGATTTTGTGAGTACAGATAAAAAAAACCTAAAGAAATCACAACAGACACAGCAGTGATCTGCTTTGTCCCTTGTGATCCTTGCACATTACTGCTGTATATACTGTATTTACGCTCAGTGTATTTATTCTTATTTATACATTTGACATCTATTTACCTTTTATTTGTATAATTGATTTTGTACAGACTGCTGATAGATGTTTATATAACTGACTGTTTGCACCCTGGTTAGACCCTCCTAATTTCGTTACACTCTGCTTGCATTATGTAATGACAATAAAGTCACCTAATCTAAATAATGATTACATCGAATCCGAATATTGGTAAATGACTATAACGTAACCAGTTAACGTCTTCTCTCCCGCTCTGTTCCTCCGTCAGAGTGATGAAGATGAACCAGAAGTGGAAAGTGACTTTGACGAAGGCAGTTTCCCCGGGACCGACGGCGCCAACCGCAGCAGCCGTCCTAAGAAGAAACCCAAGAGTGCCAAGAAGAAGAAGAAAGGTTGGCAAAAGAAATATAATTAAGTAAAAAAGTTGATGCTATTTTTGAGTCACTGCTGGATTAACATTTGAGTAGATAATTGTAGGAGGTTTTCTTTGTTGAAAACGATCAACGTCAAGATGAAAAGGTTAAATTCTCGTTATGGAAAATAATTAGATTCTAGTCATTTAAAGGTTTCACAATGTGTAGAAAATGAAAAGAAAGCAGGGAACATATTTGTGTTTCCAGAATAATCCTTTGACCAAAATAAAAAGAGAGAGTTTGGAGCCTATAGATGGCGAAGTTTACTTGTTAACATCTATGTGATAGCAAGATGAACACAGCGAGCCAAAGCAAGAAGTATGTTGTGTGAATGAACAGCTACCGTGGTTAAATGCAAGTCTTCCAAAGGCTTACTTTACAATCCTAAATATAACAACTGGCTGGTTCAGGAACAACAAAGAGGAAAAGGAAGCTAGATGCAAACTTTGTATAAAATCGTGCAAAATATCCAACATTGGCATCAAAATAAAATGCATAGGCAAAGCAGGGTGTCCGCGGGGGTCTTACAAAGTATTAAAAGTTGATTTAAGGCTATTAAAAAGTACTAAACGGCATTTTCCAAGGTATGACATTTTGTAGCTTGTTTCCAATAAGTATATCAATGGTCCAAAGAGGTTGTATTCTACAGTCTGCCTGAATGTAATCATGGCGTAGGTGTGTAGTGTGATTCTGTGTAGTTTATTTATGGCATCCCGTTGGATTTGACGTCATCTGAACAGGACATCGCACGCTCACTGCTTGATAGCGCGCAAAGGTCCGTTTACACCGGTTGCTAAGCAACATCGTTATGGGGAAATGCAAGTCTGCGTCCAAATGGTTGGAAGATAAGGAGGAAGGACAATCAATACTGTATATAGTCAATGTGAGGTAAAGTGTGTCGCCAAGGTAACCGGTTAGAACTCCAAGTGGCGATGAGGTCTTAAAATGTATGGAAAGGGTCTTAAAAAAGGTTTGACATTTGACTTCAGGATTCCTGCTTATACCCTGTGAAGGCATTAAGTCTTTGTGGTGGGAATTTATGTATCAAATGTGGATAGAGAATCAAATCATTCAGCTGTCTTTGTCGTATTTTATGTCTTGCAAGAAAGTTCAGTCAGTCGCACAGAGAGCATGCTGTCTGCAGAGTGAAAGACGAAGAGTTTGGGTTGAATATTTAAACACAGAGAGAGCAGAAAGGGAGGGGTTGAGCTTGGTGATAATGAAAGGAGCATTGTTGGAGTTAGGGAGGCCATATCAGGATGTTCTCAGTTCACCTGATTGGAGGATTAGGGTCATACTGTTGGTGCACATACATGAGAGTAACACCTACGTCACGTCCGGGCGAAAATTACGCCCCCGCCCACTTTTGGGGGAAAACAACGCTGTCATTTGAATGGCGGTCAATACAAATTCTGATGTTTTTGCCAATCCGATCAGACATTTAAGAAAACCGTGGATTTGTGGATCTTCAAAGAGCCCGATTACGATGGACAGTCAGGAAAACAATTACATTAAATCATTGGAAATCGACGATCGGTCTCGATATATGGTTAAATTCAGTAGACGAGGCCGTAATTTCGCCAGCTGTTACTCTCATGAACAAGGTGGAAAATAATAGTTTTATCATGCCAAAAAGCTGCTGTGTCGTTTATTGCACCTCAAACATTAAAACAAATCCAGAGTTCAGTGTTTCTGTACTTCCTCTAAGAACAAAGGACAGTAACAGAAGAGCTCTGTGGCTTCAGGCTCAATCGCCGTTCAAATGACAGCGTTGGTTTCTCCCAAAAGTGGGCGGGGCCGTAATTGTACTCATCTATGGACTGTAACTAACAACACTGCAACAAATCTTCTTAATAAGGAATGTTCCCAAGCTTAGCTAAGAAGTGTGAGAAGTAGCACATCTAGATAAACATTAGCTAATACGAATCACACAATGATATTATTAAATTAAGTCATATTTTTCTATTACAGTCTTATTTTAGCAGCATCTGCACTTCCATAAGGTGTGAGAAATCTACTGAGAAGTCTGGAAATTTGAGTCTGGAAAAGTGGAATTTGAAGATGTAAAAACGTGTTATTGTCCTTTCTCAGTGGAGACGGAGGACGGCGACGGCTACGAGACGGACCACCAGGACTACTGCGAGGTGTGCCAGCAGGGCGGGGAAATCATTCTGTGTGACACCTGTCCCCGAGCCTATCACATGGTCTGCCTGGACCCCGACATGGAGAAGGCCCCCGAGGGAAAGTGGAGCTGTCCCCACTGTGTGAGTACTGCAAAGAGAAAAATCATAGCTTTGTTAGCATGACAAAACTAAAACACACCACCAATCAAAGTGTATTTATATGGTCTAATATCACACAACACATGTGTCTCAGGGGGCTTTAAGGATTAACAAACATAGATGACAGTGTAAAAGATAATTAAAACTACAAGAAAATAATAAAAGACATGATAGAACGTGAAATACAAATTAAATACAACCAAAAGAACACAAACAGTGGAGAAAATGCAAAGCTTTGTTAGCACGACAAAACAAAAACAGTGTCAATCTTCCAGTTTGTGTTTACAGACAAAGAGATCGAAATACCGTTTCCCACAATCCCGAGGAATACAAAATACAAATATATATACAAATACGTTTAATAAAAAAATATATATATATAGGCACAATGAACAGACAATCCCACCAATCAAAGTTTATTTGATATAGTCCAATATCACATGTGTGTGTCAGGGGGCTTTACAACATAACACTCATGGATGATTGTGTAAAAGACAATTAAAACTACAAGAAAATGATAAAAGACATGATAGAACGTGAAATACAAATTAAACGAGAACCAAAAGAAGCTAAAAATACAATTCAAACAATTGGATGAAATACCATATTTTACAGGTGTTTGTTTAACAGTTAAAACATTATACAACCATGTTAATATTAAGTCATGTAAAGTAATGGCAGGAACGAAGCTGAAATACTTGAAACACCTTGTAAATTGTGTTTGATTTGGAAGTTGAACAGGTACAAGTACATGGTTGAAAATTGACTTTATTAAATGATAATTAAAAAAATCTTTGTCTCCAAGAAAATATAAAAGACAGAACGTGAAATACAAATAAAACGAGATAGAATAAGACGGTAAAAAAAACATTCAAACAATTAGATAAAATACAAGAATTTTTTTTACAGGTGTGTACATTTATGTAAGTGGACGTTATTTATGATAATTAAACAAAATCTTTGTGTCTCCATTTCTCTTTGTCCTCCACTGCCCCCCCCCAACCCCATTGCTCATGTTCCTGTCTCTCCTCTCGTATTCCCCCCCCCATCCCCCATTTCCTCCTCCCCTCCCTCCACTGTGGCTCCACACACACACACACACACACACACACACACACACACACGCACACTTGAACCCCTGTCGCTCTTGAAAATCACTCCACACCACCCTCCCTTTCTTTTTTTCCTCACACTCCTTTCCGCATACCTTCCCTGCCTCCCCCCCCCTCTTTCTCCCCCCTCTTTCTCTGTAATTCTGCCCCCAGGAGAAGGAGGGGATCCAGTGGGAGGCCAGGGATGAGCTGTCGGAGGCCGAAGGGGAGGAAGAGGAGGACAGGAGAGACGAAGGCGTGGAGGAAGAGGACGACCACCACATTGAGTTCTGCCGGGTGTGTAAGGATGGAGGAGAGCTGCTGTGCTGCGACTCGTGCCCCTCCTCCTACCACATCCACTGCCTCAACCCCCCCCTGCCCGAGATCCCCAACGGAGAGTGGATCTGCCCCCGTTGCAAGGTGAGAGCGTGCACGGCTGCTGTGAGTGTGAGCGTGCACGGATTCAAGGCTGGTATTGTCATGTGTGCATACAGTGTAGATATATCACTGAAGGCTCCTCCAACAGGGCAATGCAATAAAACGGATACAATAGTGCAAGTAAATGCAAGGTGAGCACGTGCACGGCTGCTGTGAGCGTGCACGGCGAATTCAGGAGTGTGGGATTTGAGCAAAATTAAATAATCTTTTGGAAGAATGATGTAAGGAAATTGGAAACTGTGAAAATATTGTGATATATACAAATGAAAAAAAGGCTGCTGTGAGCGTGCACGGATTCATTCATTGTCATGTGTGCATAGCTACAGTGTAGATGTATCAATGGAAATCTGAGGTCACAGGTTCCTCCAACAGTGCAACACAATAAAATAGTTAAAATAGTGCAAGTAAATGCAAGAGGAGCGCGCACGGCTGCTGTGAGTGTGAGCGTGCACGTCGATCTCATGTGGCAGATTCCATCTTGTGCACCAATACTGGATTTTAGATAAGCTATTAGGTCTGTGCAATTAAAGAAGTGATAGTGAGGGGCGGGCTTCACAATGAATTGAAATGTTATCCAAATTGCAAAATGAACCAGTGCAATATCCAAATTGCAGGAAGCACAATATTTGCTTATTATTAAAATATTGTCGTGCTGCAGAGAACTCACGGCCTACTCGCAGTGTTTTACAGACATAAATAAAAGACCATGTTTGGTACAGTCTCTGTTAAAACCATGATCACTTCAATATATATTTCACCAAAAATGTGAATAATGTTTTAAAAATGGTCTTTCCCCTTTAAAATCCCCTATTATAACTCAATTGCAATATCAGTCAATATATCTGTAATTAGTAATCTTTCCAAATGATGCAGCCCTACAAGCTATGAACCATTTTATTTGCTTTTTAAATTACACCATTCCTTAAATATCTACATTCCTAAACACTTCTGTTCCTTCTCATGCTTCACATCCTAAATGTCTCCCTCTCTTTCCCCCTGACAGTGTCCCCACATGAAGGGCAAAGTCCAGAAGGTGTTGACGTGGAAATGGGGTGAGCTGCCACCCCCCACGCCTGTCCCCCGCCCCGCTGACCTCCCCACCGACTCCCCCGACCCCTCCCCGCTGGTGGGCCGCAGGGAGAGGGAGTTCTTCGTGAAGTGGTGCAACATGTCCTACTGGCACTGCTCCTGGGTCCTGGAGCTACAGGTAACTTATTATTGTTAGTGTCAATTCAACATATACATACAGCATAGAGAGGCGAAGTCCCGCCCATCTACTTCCGCCCCATGGGACCTTATTTCTGAAAAAGTATGTATTGAAGTCAATGGAGAGAGAAAGATTATCTTTGGATCCCGTTTGCATTGTGCCACGAATTACACATATGATGTTTGTCAATTTAAAAATTAATTTCCATGTCAAAAAAAGTCACAGTTTGTCGTAAAACTGTTGAAATATAAGACTATGAAAAATACGCAACTAGAAAGACTACAAATCCCGGTCCCGCATGCTGGCTCTGGAACCGACTAACTCCCCTTGTGTGTATGTACAGCTCTCAACGTGCCCAGACTTGGAGTGATTTTCACCTCTTTTAATACTTTCCGCCTCATTCTGAAAGAAAGAAGTGAAATGTTCCAACGTGACGGCCGTCTTGGTGTGTGGTGCGAGATGGGAGATGTAGTTCATTGAGCGGTTTCACACCAAAGAAAAGTGTCACTTCACATTTTAATATTTTTAACTTGCAAAATTATCTTTTAAATTGACAAACATCATATGTGTAATTCGTGGCACAATTCAAACGGGATCAAAAGATAATCTTTCTCTCCATTGACTTCAATGCATACTTTTTCAGAAATAAGGTCCCATGGAGCTCCCCGGAAAGGGAGGGACGTCGCCTTTCTATAGTATCGCGATACTTTGCGTGGCGATATTGTATCGATACACGGACGCCAAGTATCGATATTTTATTATATAAACTAATCATATTGCAAATCTAAGTTAGCTTCTTGGCAAAGCTACCTTCAAATTCTGAGCGAGCTAAGAAAATAACTCGATCATCACCTGCTTCATGTGCAAAGACCTGCGTCCATTGAGCGTTGTGGCAACGAAGGCTTTTGTCACATGTTAAAGACACTGGAGCCCAATATATCATGCAATCATATATCAATATATATGCGCAATATATCGTATCGCAATCGTATCGTGGGGAGCCTGGTGATTCCCACCCCTAATATTTTCTACTTTCTTGTTTATTTCTAGTCTTTTTCATTTGTATTGTACTATGCCATGTCTTTATGCTGCAACACCAAACTTATCTTATCTCATCTTGTCCAACGCACACTCTCTGAAATCTGTATCCAACTGAAGTGGAGTTATCTGTGAGAAATCCCTCATACACACAAACTAGAAATGCATCGAATATATTGCCACAAATCAATTGGTTTCACATATTCTTGGACGGTCAAATGTACTCACACACACGCAGGATGCTCTTACGTTGCACACACAGTTGCACGGTCACCATAGCAACACACTAATTATGCAGAGAGATTATTTGCACTTCCAGACCGTTTTCAAAGGTTTTTTACTTTTTATTAGCACGAAACGTGGAAAAAAGATATTAATCATAGCGTGTTTTTGCACACTTGGAAACCAATGGGGCAATTTAAGCATGTTTGTGTTGTAGCTGTGGTAGGCATGCATTAAGTGCAGTAGGTGATTTGTTGTATAAATGTGTTTTTTAAGTAAAACACGTTAATAAAGTGGAAATTCATTTTCGGTTGGATTTCACACTTTTATTTCGAGATCAGTGTGAGTGAAAGCGAAAGAAGGTCATGTCACTTTGTGCAATTTTGGAATGTAATGTAAGATATTTATAGGTCAATGTTTTATTATGAACATAAAATTGTTTCAATTTTTCAATGATAGAAAGGTCGACTGTTTTGTGTATGCTTGCAATGAAAGATGGAAGAAACGTTTGAATAAATCCACAAAAATCGGACTTAAAGAAACAAACGTTGTTGCATTTCTAACACCGTCCCTCTTCCCCAGTTGGAGCTGAACTGTCAGGTGATGTTTCGTAACTACCAGAGGAAGACTGACATGGACGAACCTCCGCCTGTAGGCGAGGGTGACGAAAACAAAAGCAACAAGAGGAAGAACAAAGATCCTCTCTTCGTCCACATGGAGGAGAAGTTCGGCCGCTACGGAGTCAAGATGGAGTGGCTGATGATCCACCGCATCCTCAACCACAGGTACGACACAAATAGTGTTAGATTATAAACACACACATCAGATGTCACAGGAAGCACACTGGAACTTCACTGAAGATGTGGAGCCATTGAGCTTTTTAACAGATGATTATTCCATGTTGTTTTAATGTGCATTGTTATCAGAATCTAGTTTATCGCCTGGTACGTTTACACATACAAGGAATTGGCTTGTGGTGGTGCGAACATCAACAATCTAAAAAAATAAGTTGCAAAGTAGGTCATACAAAATGTAAATAAAATATATAAGGATAATACAAAATTACAATTTAGCATTAAAAAAGGATGCTAAAGACAAGTATTTACGCTAAATGTAACTATACAAATAACCTTAAAAGCTAAAAAACAAAAACACTTAGGGCAATGAGTATATACGGCAAACTACAGTGTATTATATTTTTAAAGTTACTGCCTTAAAGATTTTATGTTTTATTCCCTATTTATTCCCTCTAATTAACAAAGAATTTAAAAAGTATTGAACGTCGGTTAGTTACTTTTAGGTAAATGTGAAGTATTTTTCCATTTTCTTTGTATTAACCCATCATTCCTAATGAGGTATGAACCAATCCATGTATTTGGAGAATCGTGTGGATTAAAAAAGAATATCATTGCAATATATTTTCACTTCATTAGAACAATTACGGCGCATTTCCACTGCAGGGCCTCGCACGGCTTAGTACGGTATAGTTAGGCCTTGTTAGGCCAGGCTCACTTTATGATGCGTTTCCATTACAGTTTAGTAGCTGGGGCAGTAACTATAGTAACGCAGTGTAGGCGGAGCCGTGACGTCATCTTCAATGCGAAACACAAAACCAACATCAGCTGTTAGCCCTCAGAGCTCACAGCTCCTCATATCTGTTCAGAAACTAGACAAAAGTTAAACAAGTACAAACCACAGACTGCCTGTGTCATGGTGAATACAGTCGCTGGTTTATTTATGTCTAAAGGCCGTTGTTGTGAGTGTGGATGGTCGGAGCATATATAACGTTAGCTTAGCCAAGCTCCATTTAGAAAACACGCATTTTAAAAGGGTTTTTCGCCTGCCGTCTGTCTGCAGACTTGTCAAAGCATTAATTCATGGTTTTTACTAACCGGTATCAGTATGTTGTTACTTCGGCATCATTTAGAAACGTGTATTACAATTAAATCACGGTCAAATATGTTCATCTTGTTGTAGTTGCCAGCGATTCTCTCTCTAGTTTAGCATACTCAGCCCGGTTGTTGGCCCGGAAAGAACCTCGATTTTGGAGAGCCAGAAAAACTGTGAAAAAGTACCCGTTAGCCGAAACTAACCCAAGTGGAAACACAACAAAAAACGGGCCGGGCACGGCACGCTTAAACCGCGCTGCAGTGGAAATGCGCCATTAGTAAATGAATCAGGTTGAAAAAATAAATGTCTTTGTATGATGGCAAATATGAACTTATTCTATAATTGTCTAAATTAGACAAGCCTGAACCTAGAAACACAATGTGTCACTGAGTACAAGTATCTTGGTGTCGTGCTTGACCACAAGCTCAGATGGGATGTTTGGTCTGAGAAAGTAAATGCCAAGTCTCAACAAAGAATGTTCTTTTTACGTAAATGATTGTCTTTTAAAGTCGGCATCAGAACGGTTAAGATGTTTTATCATGCTTTTATTGAAAGTGTGCTCTCCTTCGGCATCATATGCTGGTTCGGCAACGCCACTGAGGCACAGACAAAGTCAGTCAGGAGGGCCGTAACTTTGTCCAGTAAATTGTAGGCAAGGACAGAGTTTTAAGACCCGAGGCACCCTCTCGCCTCTCATTTTGAACTGTTGCCATCCGGGCGGAGATATCGTGGCCCTCTGTTTAAAAAGAACAGATCCAGGCTGTCTTTCGTCCCACAAGCCTTCAAACTCCTGAATCAATGATGGGTTGGCCGCACTGTTTACCCACTGCCCCCCCCCCCCCCCCTCTCGCAAATGGGAGCCTAGGCCCCTTGTCATGTCTGCCGATATCTGTTTTTTTATGTCTGTTCTTTTTAATCTGTGTCTATGTTGTTGTCAGTGACGTATGTTTTGTCTTTTTTAAATGCCTTGTGATGTGCTGCAACCCATTTTCCCCTCAGGGACAAATAAACGAATACTACTACTAGAAAGGAAACGGACTAAAAGTGCTTTTCATACCTCAATGTTTCTATTTTCTTTTTCATCACAGTATTGATAAGAAGAGCAACATTCATTACTTGATCAAATGGAGAGACCTTCCCTACGACCAGTCCACCTGGGAGATGGAGGAAATGGACGTCCCCGAGTTTGACACCTACAGACAGACCTACTGGAACCACAGGTGTGCAGACGCGCAATTGTTTTATCATACATTTTTTATTGCAACATCTTCAATTTACAACACAGTACAGAAGACAATTCAGGTTGCACCACATTTTGGATTAATTCAATCCCATCCCTCGACCCTACACCCACCCCCCACTCCACCAACCACCAGGGCAGCAATATCCCCTCAGGGATAGCATTCTTATTTGGTCAGGAGATCCTTTAAGTTAGATATCAGATCTGTCCACATTAAAATTGTATCAGGCTTTGCATCGTTGATTCTCGAAGAGGACAGTTCAGGGTAAGACATTTAAAAAAAACTGTGAAGTCAGTGAGAACTTGAAATATCGTGAGGAGGTTTCCAACGTTGGACTATAATCTTCTTGGCTGCAGTCAAGCCTGTTAGCCAGATTTTGCGAGTTTTCCCCGTAAGGGAAAGGTGAGATTCATCATTTATTTATCTCCCTTCCCCCAAAAGTGTAATACTCCTGGACACTCCCATACAACATGTAAGAAAGAGCCAATGGTTCTCTGGGGACAGCATGAACAATAAGGGTCAGGTACCAATCCAATTCTGTGTCTAAGATCCAATATGTAATATAAGGGTATTTATACCTAGAGTTCTGTGCTAAGTGTGTTAGCATTTTTTCGCTCAGGGCTCATTTAGACGCTTCTTGTGAGACTTGTGTTTTGTTTCGGTAAAAATGGTTCGTATCGTCAGTGAAATTATTTTCTTCCCGTTAAGTGAGTATGACACATTAATAGGTTTTTAAATGTGAAGAAGCCCTGAGACACAGTTTCGTGAAAAATACATATTTTTGTCTAATTATGGTGTTAGATATGCTCCATGACAAACCTTTTTCAATAATGTACCCCCTTTGAAAAAAAAATCAGCCAAGTACCCCCTGATCAGCGCAAAAACAATTTGTTAGGGACAAAATGCCTCTATAAAGAGGTACAGTACAGCCTTGCACCATCAGTGTCTGATTCATTAAAACAACGACATTGTAACTGAGAAACACTTAAATGCTACATTTCAAATGTTTACAATCCATCACTAAATTCATGGCAAACCAATTTTAACATCATGCAATAACACTGAGACGACATTAGCTGCATTGAACTGATCTTTTTAATAAGTTGTACTTACAATGTAGTGAAACATGGGCTTGTGCTTCACTGAGGCAAACTGCAGTTATTACACTTCGCGTTTTGAAATATGTGTAACTGTTAATATAAAACCCACACTGCTCAAACTTCATTACTTTTCCTAAAATTGGTATATTTATCTTTTTTTCATTAATAAAATAAATCTCACGTACCCCCTGCAGTACTCCAACGTACCCCTAGGGGTCCGCGTACCCCCATTTGAGAACCACTGCCCTATGACAACATTTCAGATGTATATACTGATGGTTTGGGTTTTTTGAAGCACCCCAGACGCAAAATTGTTGTATCTTCTTATTTAAGGCAGTAAAAAAACGTGTTTATTTGCTTCTTGACAAAGTTAAGGGTAAAACGTTTCACAGGAAATGCTTTTATTTTGAAGTGCAGGTACGTGTCCTGCTGTTTCTCCTTCCTGTCATGATTTGGAAATGAATAAGAGTATGTCGAGTGCATTTTCCTCGTCTTCTACCGTTCTTGTCGGAAACTGTTATATTAATATAAAGTGAACACGTTCAGTTTGGACAAGACTCGCTTGGTTCTTCATTCGAAGCTTCTATTACACAGACAGCAGTAATAAAAGGTGCATCTTCCTCCTTCTGCATCTATGAGTTTTTATCTCACAGACTGTCTTTTGTGTTCAGAGAGTTGATGATGGGTGATGAGGGCAAACCTCAGAAGAAGCTGAAGAAGACGGTCAAAGTTAAGAAGGCGGAGCGGCCACCTGCTAACCCGGTTATTGATGTGAGTATTTATTGTAGAGCTGCAACGATTAGGCAACTAAGTGATAAGTTGACTGACAGAAAACTAAATGTGAAAACCCTTTTTTGGTAATTCATCGTATAATAATGATCATTTTTCATGCCAAAAATGCAGTTTTCAGACTCAAATAAGCACATTTTACCGCTTTTCCTTGTTTTATATCAAATTAAACTCAACATTTGGTTATGGATAAAATCTTGGACTTTTTTTAGGTATTTTCAAACCTTTTCTGACATTCAATCAATTCAGCGAGAAAATGATCCACAGAAAAATTACAGTAGTCAGTAGTTGTAACCCTAATGCTGCGTTCACACCGGACGCGATGCGAATATTCGCTTCACATCCGGTGTGAACGCAGCATTAGGGCCAGCTGTCTTTCCTCGCATCATTCAAACAAGACGCGCTAGCTCGGGGATTACAACTACAACAAGATGAACATATTTGACCGTGATTTAATTGTAATACACGTTTCTAAATGATACTGAAGTAACAACATACTGATACCGGTTAGTAAAAACCATGAATTAATGCTTTGACAAGTCTGCAGACAGACGGCAGGCGAAAAACTTTTAAATGCGTGCTTTCTAAATGGAGCTTGGCTAAGCTAACGCAGTATATGCTCTGACCGTCCACACTCACAACAACGGCCTACAGACATAAATAAACCAGCGACTGTATTCTCCATGACACAGACAGTCTGTGGTTTGTACTTGTTTTACTTTTGTCTAGTTTCTGAACAGATATGAAGAGCTGTGAGCTCTGAGGGCTAACAGCTAACGGCTGTGTTTTCTGGTTGAACGTCAGTGACGACAGGCTGAGATCCTTACCGCTTATTGTCTACCGTGAGATTGTGTCACGCGAATATGACGCTCGAGTTGAAAAAATTGAACTCGAGAGGCCGCGGAATTCGTGTCCACCGCTTCATGCTCGCCGTCAGAGCGAATTTGCATCTTCCCGCGTCTCTGCATTGACTTTACATGTAATCGCACCGCCCCCAAACATCGCATCGCGTCCGGTGTGATTGCAGCATAATTGTGAAACTTTAAAGCAACCAAATCTAACTTTCTTATTTCTAAAAACAGTCTTTGTTGCCATATGTAGTTTCTCATTAACAAAATAATAATGTATTACAGTATAGGATATGGCATCGTTGTAAAGTGCATTCCCGTGGCAGAGTAAAGCCGCTTGAATCAGCTCAGATTTGATTTTCTTCTTGGTTTCTCTCCCTCCAGCCCACCATTAAGTTTGACCGTCAGCCCGACTACCTGGACAGCACCGGGGAACGCTGCACCCGTACCAGCTGGAGGGTCTGAACTGGCTCCGGTTCTCCTGGGCGCAGGCCACCGACACCATCCTGGCCGATGAGATGGGTTTAGGGAAAACCGTACAGACCGCGGTGTTCCTCTACTCACTGTACAAGGAGGTACGGACATCATTTAAACATCCCCTCCACTTAAAACATGTTTTTCTTGTTTTTTTGTGATGAAATTGTTTTATTTATTTAAGCAGAAACACAGAAAAACATGGTACAAAACACATACGTGAAGTACATACAAACAGTTCTCTTACAAAACAAACAAAAAGTACACAAATTAAATTAAAAAAACCGCACCATCCCAGGACCCCCGTGGACTGGATCAAGTGGCAACAGGCAACAAGTAGCGTCAAATTACATATGTAGCCGACTTATCAATGACTCACACTCTCATCATCCTGTTTCTCCACATTCAAACATGTTTTTCTTATGTTTATGTCCTCTAAAACAGTCTGATGTTGACTAAACTGATTGCATATGTTTGTCATTAGAGAGGTGTTCCTCTACTCACTGTACAAGGAGGTGAGAACAGTATTTCAAAGTCAAGTCAACTTTATTGTCAATCTTTCAGTTTATGTGTACAGACAGATCGAAATACCGTTTCCCACAATCCCGAATACAAAAATACAAATATATATAAAAATATGTATATACCTATATATAAATATGCACAATCAACAGACACATTTATACATATGCACACATTAAGACATAAATAAAAGCACAACATCCCCTCGACTTAAAACATGTTTTTCTTACGTTCCTGTCGTCCAAACGGTCTGACGTCATTAGAGAGGTGTTAACACATTATTGTGCTGAAGGGGAAATGTCGGTGCACTTCCGTAAAATCTGAAATTCAAAGCTACATTTGATATGTCAGAAATGTTCAACAGCCAATCGCTGTCTGATATGAAAATGCCAGCAAAGAAACCTGAAACCTTCAGTACAGAGAGGAGCGTTAGCATTAGCATAGTGGAGGTTTAGGACAGCTAAAGGTCCTTACACACCAAGCCGATTTTTTCGGCGTCGATAGATGTCGGGGCGTCGAACATGCGCAGTTCGTACGTGCTGCTGGGCCGTCGGCTGAAGTCTTTGCGGTGTGTTCCAGTGCGACACATGGCCAAGACGCCCGAGACGTGAGGCGACACAACAGTCGTGTTCCGTCGGGACGTGTTCGTTGGTGTCCGTTTGGTGTGTAGGCCCCTTAACATGATAGTGTGTGTGAAGCTGTGGTTGTAAACAAAACTGGACCCAGTAGCTTCCTTTCAATATCTACTAGAAAGAAACCTGGCTAGATATTATATGTTTCTGTTTGGGACTTTCGATCATTTGTTGTGTTGTTGTGCTGATGCTATTTTGTCCGGTCTGCCCTCCGCTGTCAATCAATGTCAGTGTGTCGGGTTTCAGACATGCGACACACAGTGACTCTGCCCAATAAAGGGGATGGCTTCTGAGTGAGGAACTCTATCCTAAAGGCAGGGCAGGACACATACAGCTGTGGAGATATGTTGATGTTTCATGGATAGACAGCGGCTGAATTAAGAAAGCAAATTGTAATTCTCTTTGAATAAAATCACTATATAAATGCAGTCATACAAGGTTTCTGTGCTTCCGTAAAAAGTCTTAATAGGCATTGAATTAATGAATTTAAACAGGAGGACGTAATTGGTATTAAAATGTCTTAAATCAATCTTACAAATAAATACAAATACACTTTGAATCTTCCCAACAATATAAAGAAAAGCGATTTTGGGTTTTATGATTTGCTATTAATATTGTAACCTATTGTTTATATAATTTGCCGAATGCCTCGATCACATCAGGACAGCAAAACAAACGACTCTCATATTAAGTTTGCAGCTGGAATTGTACACGTCTACTCTAATAAGTGTTAACTTTCTAAAATGATGTCATTTTTGTCTGGACCCAAATAAGTCATATTTGTGTTAAACATTTGTCCCCAAAACTTTTCCTAACCCCAAGTTCTTAAGTGTATTTTGGTTGTTGTAAAGCAGGGGTGTCAAACTCAATTTCATCACGGGCCACATCAGCATTATGGTTGCACTTAAAGGGCCGGTTGTAACTTTAAGACTATATAAAAATACATATATAAATATTTAATATATATAAAATAATGTATTATATGACATGATTGCCTCTGCATTGGATTATTATCGGATAGGGTAATAACTTCATAATTAACTACATCTTCAGTAAGAATGTCACAAAATGATTTAAAAAGAAAAGCCAAATTCTGGAAAAACAAAAAAAATAAGTGACATTTTGAAGAAAAATCTAATTCTGGGGAAAAAATGCATATTTTGAATAAAAAATGTCAAATTCTGAGAAAGTCAAATTTGAGATGCATTGTGGGACATGTAGTTTATGGGCAACGTGCCTCTGTAAAGTAGCATGTAACCGTATAATAAACATATTATATTATTTGCAAGCTCTTGTGGGGCCACAGAAAATGAAGTCGCGGGCCGGATTTGGCCCCCGGGCCTTGAGTTTGACACCACTGTTGTAAAGTATTCGTCAAATTTCCTTCCAAGTAGCATTAAATGAGTCTTCAAGAAGTCCATCATCTAGCTTGTTTTAAGCCGTAGCAACCGTGTAATAACTCTAATAAAAACACCTTAACATTTTCCTTTTAATGTTTGTAGTTTCGTCTAATCCAAAAATCGATATATCCACAAGTTGCATTAAGCTTGACTCCAACAAAAATACGTCTCAGGAAAGTTTGTTTGACTCTTTACTTAAACAAAAAGATATCAATACAACACTTATTTTCAAACGATATTGCTCCGTGATTCTTTTCCCCTTCTCACTTCTAATTACCAGCAGCTGCAGTCGGCTATAACGTCAATGTTACAACGGCTGGTTTAAATAAATTATATACTAATAACAAAGGATTACAATGTTCAAATATATCTATATACACCGCTCACATAATATATCAAATTATACATTTTAACTTATGGCTCCTATAATGATTTCTCTCCTGATACAGGGTCACTCCAAAGGCCCTTCCTGGTCAGCGCCCCGCTCTCCACCATCATCAACTGGGAGAGGGAGTTTGAGCTGTGGGCGCCCGACATGTACGTGGTGACCTACGTGGGAGACAAAGACTCTCGAGCCGTCATCAGGGAGAACGAGTTCTCCTTCGAGGACAACGCCATCCGGGGCGGGAAGAAAGCTTCCAAGATGAAGGTAAGGGACAAAGTAGAGCAAGTGTTATTGTGGAGGAAATTCTTAAGAGAAACTGATAAATGATTCATGGACAAAGTTTGTCTTTTGTTCAATTTAATAAAGTAATAAAGAAAGTCAATATACAAGTGACATCGATCTCAAATGCAGGAACAGAGCTACTTCACCCTCAGAGGACAGAGAGGTTCTGCACCCAGAACACAGCTCACTATATAGTCGAGAGAAAAGCCAACTGGTCCCACCCTTAAAGTCTCTTAGGCATCATCTAAACATCCCCACCATTAAACCATAAATCCCCCTTTCACACTTCCTTTGCCCTCCTTGAAATGTTAACCCTTAACATATGTCTCTGTTAAACTCATACAAGACTAACAATACAATTGAACAGAGTAAAAGGCAATCAGAGTACAAGGCTATTATATGATAATAATACTAATGTCATTTATAAGCGCTTTCCTGGTGCTCAAAGCGCTTTACAAGCAAGTAGAAAAATAACAACTAAGTAAAAAGTGCTAAGCTAGGTGGAATAAGGGCCCGAGGGGTTAGTGGATAAGGAGTTAAGGCAAGAGTGAAAAGGTGAGTTTTGAGGGATTTTTGAATGACGAAATAAAAACTGATTAAATATCTTTGAGTATTAATGACCGAGTGAAGTCAGTTTTGATTGGTGCCCTGCATTTAATTGGTCCTGTATCAATGTTATACTGGTAGATAAACATATTGATACTGCCATATAATACAAAGACCAAACCACCAGTTTTAAAGGTCACCTATTATGCAAAATGCACTTCTTCATGTCTCTTCTACATCAACATGTGTCCCCTCTTCTTCGTGTCTCTTCTACATCAACATGTGTCCCCTCTTCTTCATGTCTCTTCTACATCAACATGTGTCCCCTCTTCTTCATGTCTCTTCTACATCAACATGTGTCCCCTCTTCTTCATGTCTCTTCTACATCAACATGTGTCCCCTCTTCTTCATGTCTCTTCTACTTCAACATGTGTCCCCTCTTCTTCATGTCTCTTCTACATCAACATGTGTCCCCTCTTCTTCATGTCTCTTCTACATCAACATCTGTCCCCTCTTCTTCGTGTCTCTTCTACATCAACATGTGTCCCCTCTTCTCCGTGTCTCTTCTACATCAACATGTGTCCCCTCTTCTTCATGTGTCTTCTACATCAACATGTGTCCCCTCTTCTTCATCAACATGTGTCCCCTCTTCTTCATGTCTCCTCTACATCAACATGTGTCCCCTCTTCTTCATGCCTCTTCTACATCAACATGTGTCCCCTCTTCTTCATGTCTCTTCTACATCAACATGTGTCCCCTCTTCTTCATGTCTCTTCTACATCAACATGTGTCCCCTCTTCTCCATGTCTCTTCTACATCAGCATGTGTCCCCTCTTCTTCATGTCTCTTCTACATCAACATGTGTCCCCTCTTCTTCATGTCTCTTCTACATCAACATGTGTCCCCTCTTTGGAAAGAGACTCTGAAAGTGTCAGGAACAAAGATTCTCTCTCTTTTTGATCCATTTCTATAAAAACCTGTCTGAAAATGAGCTGATCAGATTTTGGCCACTTTATGATGTCATAATGATGTTTTGGCTTGTGTAACCATTAGCCAATCACCAACCAAGGTAACCCCCCCCCCCCCCTTATCACCTGAATCTCCTCCTAGAGCACCATTGAGTTCTTTGTAACCAGATCTCTCTCAGAGGGGCGTGGGGAGGGGCTCCTTATTTTCATCTAAAGTAACAGACAGAGAATCAGCACTTTGGAAACAGGGCTGAAACAGAGGGGATTATGGGTAATGCTGCAATGATCTGTTTGGTGTTTGGAGCCAATCAGAGACATGTTTTGTATATATCTGAGAGCTTTAATATATTGATGAAAAACAGTATAATAGGAGACCTTTAACTTGTGGTACTTTATATTAATAGTGGAGACAATTGCAGTCTTAATAACTATGTATGTTGCTCTGTCCCGTGTTTCACAGCTGAACGTTTGTCCCCCTGTCTCTCTGTGTTACAGAAAGATTCCACGGTGAAGTTCCACGTCCTGCTGACGTCCTACGAGCTGATCACCATCGACCAGGCCGTGCTGGGCTCCATCGAGTGGGCCTGCCTGGTGGTGGACGAGGCCCACCGGCTCAAAAACAACCAGTCCAAGGTAATACAAACACACAGCACTTATATTTAACTTTCACTGTCAACATGTATATATTTAACTTTTTAGATCATACAAAAATAATTGCAGCCCTAATTTCAAATGCAGATCTGATTTATATACATTTCAATTCAATGTGTGTATTTCACAACACCTGCATTGCTGCTGTGTTGCACACGATCATTCTAACTCACCAATCAATCAAACTTTATTGATGTAGCACTTTTCAAACACAGAAGGTAACAACAAGGGCTTTCCAAACAGTAAACAATACCAAGTCCTAGTTTAACACACAACCCTGGGATCAATACAAACACTGAACACCAACAGACGTCAATAAACACAGGACTCACTCAAACGTAATGTTACGTCACGTATTGTTACGCTACGTTACGTCTTGTTAGGTTACTTAATGTTATGTTATGTCACGCTATGTTACCTAACGCTGCGTAATGTTACGTTATTTTACGTTATGTTACATTTCAATTGAAAGCCAAATTTAAAAGCTGGGTCTTGAGTTGAGTCTTAAAAGTATAAACATGCTGTGTCGCCCTCAGGTCTTCTGTATGTTCTTGTGTTTTATTATTACGTTTAATACCTAAAATTGAACGTATTTTTCCCCCCTGTCTTTTGTTAGTTCTTTCGCATCTTGAACAACTACCCTCTGCAACACAAGCTGCTGCTGACCGGCACTCCTCTGCAGAACAACCTGGAGGAGCTCTTCCACCTGCTCAACTTCCTGACCCCCGTCAGATTCAAGTCAGTACTCACACATTAGGATAATAATACATTTCATTTATATGAATCAGAATACTTGTATTCGTCCCACAGAGGGGACATGTACATTGTTACAGCAGAAAAGAGCCAAAGACAGCTTAATGTTACATAAGAAGCATGCATACAACAAATATTATAGTAAAGAAAGTTACACAATTTACAAAAAACACATCCTGTAACATCCTCCCCACCCTCCTGTATTCATGGGATCATTTCTCTCCGCAGCAACCTGGAAGGCTTCCTGGAGGAGTTTGCAGACATCGCCAAAGAGGATCAGATCAAGAAGCTGCACGACATGCTGGGCCCTCACATGCTCCGCAGGCTGAAGGCCGACGTCTTCAAACACATGCCTTCAAAGACGGAGCTCATCGTGAGGGTGGAGCTCAGCCCTATGCAGAAGTACGTAAAGAGACGATGTGTAGTGATATATTCTAACAGGTGTTAAGTTACACACACATGAAGATCAAACCAGTCTAAATGACGGCGCAACACATTTTTTGTGCATTATCTGATGTATGAAGATAGTTTTTAAAAAGTATTAACGTGTCGGAGAAGAATCGCTGAATATATTATTCTATACTTTCTGTGTGTGAACCTATTATAGAGAGACAAGCTTGTTTATTGTGTAGCTTAAAATTAAACATTTAGAATATTGAGAAAATGTACTTAATGTTTTTCTTTAGGTCCATACCTCAAATATTAAAATTATGATCATAACAAATTTAAGGAAAAGCAGCAAATATTGACATTTGAGAATCAAGAAACATCGAAATATCCCAAATTTTGCCATGAAAAGATACTTCGAATAAGTTAATTATTTTCTGTATTATTTATTCCTACAACACTTTGACTATTAATCCGTATTTTTAATCAAAATTACAACTTATTGAAGACTATGGATATGAATTCTCCTGCCTCTTAATTTCCGATACTGTAGGATATATATAGTCTGAAATAAGTGTTTTTGACATTTTCCCTTTCCATCTATTCTCATTGTTTTTCGTAATAAAGGAAGTACTACAAGTTCATTCTGACGCGTAACTTCGATGCTCTGAACACTCGAGGAGGAGGAAACCAGGTGTCTCTGCTCAACGTGGTGATGGACCTGAAGAAGTGCTGCAACCACCCCTACCTGTTTCCTACCGCCGCCATGGTACCATACATATCTCAAATAAATGACATCCTTTGTTTATATATACGTTGCTGAATGCTCAGGATAGCAAAACAAACACTCTCACATTAAAGGTCCCATATTATACTGTTTCTCATCAATATATTATAGCTCTCAGATATCTACAAAACATGTCTCTGAAGTGTTTAGCTCCAAACACCAAACAGATCATGGCAGCATCCCATAATCCCCTCTGTTTCAAAAGAGCTGATTCTCTGTCTGTCTTTATGGCGCATTTCCACTGCAGGGCCTCGCACGGCTTAGTACGGTATAGTTAGACCTTGGTAGGCCAGGCTCACTTTATGCTGCGTTTCCATTACAGTTTAGGAACTGGGGCAGTAACTATAGTAACGCAGTGTAGGCGGAGCCGTGACGTTATCTTCAATGCGAAACACAAAACCAACATCAGCCGTTAGCTGTTAGCCCTCAGAGCTCACAGCTCCTCATATCTGTTCAGAAACTAGACAAAAGTTAAAGTACAAACCACAGACTGTCTGTGTCATGGCGAATACAGTCGCTGGTTTATTTATGTCTGTAGGCCGTTGTTGTGAGTGTGGACGGTCGGAGCATATACTGCGTTAGCTTAGCCAAGCTTCATTCAGAAAACATGCATTCTAAAAGGTTTTTCGCCTGCCGTCTGTCTGCAGACTTGTCAAAGCATTAATTCATGGTTTCTACTAACCGGTATCAGTATGTTGTTACTTCGGCATCATTTTGAAACGTGTATTACAATTAAATCACGGTCAAATATGTTCATTTTGTTGTAGTTGCCAGCGATTCTCTCTCTAGTTTAGCATACTCAGCCCGGTTGTTGGCCCGGAAAGAACCACAATTTTGGAGAGCCAGAAAACTGTGAAAAAGTACCCGCTAGCCGGAACTACGCCTAGTGGAAATGCAACCAACAACGGGCTGGGCACGGCACGCTTAAACCGCGCTCCGCGCTGTAGTGGAAATACGTCATTAGATGAAAATAAGGAGCCCCTCCCCACGCCCCTCTGAGAGATATTTGGTTAAAAATAACACAATGGTGCTCTTGGAGGAGATTCAGGTGATAAGGTGGGGGGGGTTACCTTGGTTGGTGATTGGCTAATGGTTACACAAGCCAACACATCGTTTTGTTCATGTTTATGTACAAAAGACAAGAACAAGTGGATTTTGCATAATAGGTCCCCTTTAAGTTTGCATCTGGAATTTTACACGTTTACTCTGAGTGTTAACTTTCTAAAATAATATCTTGTAAAAAAAAATCTGGACCCAAATAAGTCTATTCTTATTAAACATTTGTCCCCAAAACTTGTCCTAACCTCAAGTTGTCGAGTTTATTTAGCTTATTGTAAAGTATTCGTCAAATTCTAGCTTGTTTTAAGCCGTAGAGACGGGTAATAACTCTTAATAAAAACACCTTTAATGTTGATTCCTGTCCTCTATACAATTTTAACACAATTTTAATGGAACAAGGTGTTTATTTTGGGGCTGAATGTGAACAACTTCTATGAATGTAAACACATTTATAGTGGTATAACTTAATTTATAGATCAGCAATCCAATATCATTGATGCAAAGTTAATACAACATTTTTTTTGGCGGCATTATTGTGTCAACCATTTAGTCCAAGAGCACGTCCTCCCCTAAAATTCAAACAAACCTTAAACATGAGACAAATGGCACGGTAGAAAAGGTATATTTGTTTTTAAAAGAACAGATTGTTTTTCAGTAAAATGTCTGGTGGCAAATTATATTTTAGTTCTAATAAATGTAACCGATTGTTATGATTGCCAGTCATTGAATTCAATCCAAATCCTATCATTTGAAATATCAGTAAATATTGTATTGTTGTCCAAAGAACCAACATAATATCATACTGTGATGGAAGTTGTGATTTTACACCGCTAATGTTTAATGCAGTCTTGATGTGTTTTCTGTGATTTTAGGAGGCAGCAAAACTTCCGAACGGCATGTATGAGGGCAACGCTCTGACCAAGTCTTCAGGGAAGCTGACGCTGATGCAGAAGATGATGAGGAAGCTGAAGGACGGAGGACACCGAGTGCTGATCTTCTCTCAGATGACCAAGATGTTGGACCTGCTGGAGGACTTCCTGGAGAACGAGAGCTACAAATACGAGAGGATTGATGGAAGCGTCACGGGCAGTATGAGGCAGGAGGCCATCGACAGATTTAATGGTGAGCCACATACGTCAAACCCTGTGTGAATTCATATTCAACAAGACTCCACCACCAACGAGGCCCATTTTCAGATTAGATGGAGGTTAGGCAGTGGCATATTTGGTTTCACACCAAAAAGGATCTGGAACTAGTCCCTAGTTCGCGTGAACCTTTTCAGCCCCAGATAGTACCTGCTAGAGAAGTTCTACTAGGACAGTTTGAGGGACTAAAGAGTTCGGGGGGAACAAGTACCGGCTAAGTACTTGGTGTAAAAGCGGCTCATATCTCCGCTGTAGCTACTGTGCATGACAAAAAAGCCTTGAATCTTGAGTGTGAAAAGAGGCTAATGTTTTCTCTTCTGTTTCTCCTCCCCTCAGCTCCGGGGGCTCCGCAGTTTGCGTTCCTCCTCTCCACCAGAGCTGGAGGTCTGGGCATTAATCTCGCCTCCGCTGACACCGTCGTCATCTACGACTCGGACTGGAACCCGCACAACGACATCCAGGTACTGAAACTCTGAGTGGTGCAGTACCTCACTTCAATTTCAGCATCTTGAGATGATCAGAATCAGAAACTGGTTTATCAACACGTAGGTTGACACGTACGAGGAATTTGACTTGGTGTCGTGGTGCATACATAAAAGTAAAACAAAAATAAAAAAACACAGATAGAGAACTATATTAAGAACACTGTAGTGGTCAATTGTCGAAAAAGGAATGTTCAAAGGCCACTTATGGCGCATTTCCACTGCAGCGGGTATCCCCGTTTAAGCGTCCTTAATCGTCCTCAAGCGGCCAGGCCAGTTTTTGGTGGCCTTTTTCATATAGCGTAGCACCGGCTAGCGGGTACTTTTTCCCTCTTTTTCCGGCCCCATAAAATCGTGGTTCTATCAGGCCAGGGCTGAACTAGTGACGTCAACACTCTCGACTGCTGATTGGTCAGAGAGAGAATCGTCACAAGATCGCGCGCGAGATCATCCCTAGGGTCGCATATATATCTAGAAGCAAGCTTGCAGCATTTTTATACACAGCATTTTTGTAACTGAGCGAGGACGCTTAGGGACGCTTAAACGGGGCTACCTCGCTGCAGTGGAAAAGCGCCATTAGTCTAGGAGGCGAATTCGAGTATTGACTCGCGTGTGTTCAAGAAATCCAAATACCTTGCTCGTTCCATTCAAGTGCTTTATTAGGAGGTTCAATGGATCAGCTGGCGGCCCACTGCACGGTATTTAAACAAATAACCAAACAAATCCCGGTCGTACGGATGTGTGGGGTCAAAAACGTTTTCCAACTTCCTCTCTAGACTTCCTGCTGTGTCACGCTGGCATTCATACCTGAGCTCCTACAATCTGCTTTCTATAAATAATAACAAAACATGAAACTAGAGCTGTCCATAAGCAACATAAAACATTACAAAAACAGTATAGTAATAATTCATAGTTATTCAGCTCATTAAAGTTAAGTTAAAGAATATTCAATTGGCTCACCAAACCATAATTCATTACCATAAAATAATGTGCCTAAATGGCTCTTACAATAACATTACAACAAAAATAAGAACAAATATAGTAGAATAGAAATTAAAATTGAAATCGAATGCAATAAAATATGTGCAGTAAGCAAACCAGATATTGTCCACATTGTGTGCATTAATGTAATGATTCAATGGCTTTGACAGTTGTTGGAAATACAAATCTTAAGTCCCAGGTTTTTTATTAGTAACATTCAATTCAATGTGTTTGTTTATGTTTGTGTTCAAGGCTTTATTGTCATTAGCTACAGTGTAGATATGTGAATGAAAAGCGTAGGTCACGGGCTCCTCCAACAGTGCAACATATATATAGGACATAGAACAACTAAAACAGATAAAATAATGCAAGTAAATACAAATAAAATCGAATAGAAATAGTGCAATAAGAGTCTATAAACAAGTAAATCGAATATGATGATAAATAAATCAAACATAAAAGGTTTCTTAAAGGTGGGGTAGATAAGTTTCAGAAACCGGCTCAAGTGCACTAACATTTGAAAGTACACAGCCGAAAAGAATCCGCCCTTCCTTCAGACTTCCTGACAGAGCACCTCCTCCAACACACATGAACGCGCACATGACGTCAGCAGACTGGTGAAAGTGGCCGCCTGTTGCTGGCGAGTCATTGAAGTACTGCTGCAATGCACGCCCAATGACGGCACGCCCAATGAGGGCACGAGATACATTTGTGCGTGCACGAGATGAAAGGCTGACAGACAGGGCGGCAATCGTCGTGCTTTTTACAGTATTACGGCTTCCACAGATGACATGTTTTTATGGATTTGTTGTCAAAGCACTTAAGATATTCATTGCTATCGAGATGTTAAGAGCATTCCATGGAATATAACAAAAAGTGTATCTCGAGCCGGTTTCTCAAACTTACCTACCCCACCTTTAAGACATAACAATAAAGATTTAAAAGTGCAAGTGACGCAATGAGAGAAATTGTGTGTAAATATGTGGACTGTAAATAATGATTACAGGTGATAAAGCTGCTTGTTTCTTGTTTGCTCTTCGATTCAAGATTCAATGTCTTTACCAACATTTGAACAAGAGGTTCATCGTAGTTGTTGGAAATAAAAATCTTCCCAGGATTCTTATTAGAAACATAAAAAGCTACTTAAGACATTAAAATAAAGATTTAACAGTGCAATAAGAAAGTGCAAGTGACACATGTTGCAATTAAAATAAAGTATGTGTAAAAAGTAATGCTGTCAAAATTATCGCGTTAACGGCGGTAATTAATTTTTGGAATTAATTGCGTTAAAAATATTTAACGCATTTAACGCATGTGCAGAATGGCCCGCCCCATACGTCCCACCAGTGGCAGCGCCAGGGTATGGCTGGGGTAGGCTACACCCATACCAAGAAATGGCTTAGCCCCACCATGAAAAATGATGTTAAAGTAAGCAAAAATAAAGTCCGCCAACTCGCGCCGAGAATTGCACAGACGGCAGTTAGTCAGATTGATTTCAGAAGCCACTTGTCTGGAAATACCGAAGACCAGAAACGGTTTTGAAAACTTTTGTCACGTAGTGATCGTCTTCTCAATAGAACATCTTTGATAATGTCGGTGTTGTTGCAGGAAGTCCCGACGGAGAATACTTTTGCTGTAGTACAGGGGTGCACATAACTGGTACGCCGGTTATGTGCGTAATCTGAAACTTGTGTCACAAAGCGCATTTGCGTACCGACGTACTTGTGAAGCTTTTCCAGAAGGCGGTTAGATCACCGGACGACAGAGTCGGTCTCCGTGTGCACAGACAGGGCTGCTGTTAACGTCGGTCTGTACAACGGCATTGTGCCAAAACTACGCCAACCGGCTGCGGAGGGAGACTCCCCCCCCCCCCCCCCCCCCCTTCACTGGAGAACTGCGCTAAAACAGCTGATCACAACGGTCACACTCTGTGGTCACGAAGTACTCCACTAGCCCCCCCCTCTGTCGACTTTCCTGAAGTACTCCCCCGTTGATAGAAATCAACACGTAATGAATTAAGACCCCACGGTTTGATGATTGATAGGTGTGTGGGCTGTCTTTCATTTTGACACGCAGAAAAATGTTATAATAAACATAGATACTGTATGTTAAATGGATATATCCGCCTTCTTTCATTTATCTTTCCATTTCCACAACAATATACATAAAGAAATGGCATATTTTGGACATAGTTCGAATGGTGATTAATCATGATGAATTAATTTTTAAGCTTTGATTAATCTGATTAAAAATGTTAATCGTTTGACAGCCCTAATAAAAAGGTATAAATATGTGGACTGTAAATAATGATTCCAGGTGATTAATCTGTTTCTTCTTGGCTCTCCGTAGGCGTTCAGCAGAGCTCACCGTATCGGTCAGAACAGGAAAGTGATGATTTATCGCTTCGTCACCAAAGCCTCGGTGGAGGAGAGGATCACGCAGGTCTGTGGGAGAAGAAAGAACTGCAAGAAATAACAAGCATGTCAACAAATGTCCTTGCTAACCTTTTAGTTTGTCCTCCTCCTGTCTGCAGGTGGCGAAGAAGAAGATGATGCTGACTCACCTGGTGGTTCGGCCCGGCCTCGGATCCAAGACCGGATCCATGTCCAAACAGGAGCTCGACGACATCCTCAAGTTCGGCACCGAAGAGTTGTTCAAGCATGAACTCGGAGAGGGTGAGCCCACTTTATCACACGGATAGATGTACAGGTCCCCTCTTCTTCATGTCTCTTCTACATCAACATGTCCCCTCTTCTTCATGTCTCTTCTACATCAACATGTGTCCCCTCTTCTCCATGTCTCTTCTACATCAACATGTGTCCCCTCTTCTTCATGTCTCCTCTACATCAACATGTGTCCCCTCTTCTTCATGTCTCTTCTACATCAACATGTGTCCCCTCTTCTCCATGTCTCTTCTACATCAACATGTGTCCCCTCTTCTCCATGTCTCTTCTACATCAACATGTGTCACCTCTTCTTCATGTCTCTTCTACATCAACATGTGTCCCCTCTTCTTCATGTCTCTTCTACATCAACATGTGTCCCCTCTTCTCCATGTCTCTTCTACATCAACATGTGTCACCTCTTCTTCATGTCTCTTCTACATCAACATGTGTCCCCTCTTCTTCATGTCTCTTCTACATCAACATGTGTCCCCTCTTCTTCATGTCTCTTCTACATCAACATGTGTCCCCTCTTCTTCATGTCTCTTCTACATCAACATGTGTCCCCTCTTCTTCATGTCTCTTCTACATCAACATGTGTCCCCTCTTCTTCATGTCTTTTCTACATCAACATGTGTCCCCTCTTCTTCATGTCTCTTCTACATCAACATGTGTCCCCTCTTCTTCATGTCTCTTCTACATCAACATGTGTCCCCTCTTCTTCATGTCTTTTCTACATCAACATGTGTCCCCTCTTCTTCATGTCTCTTCTACATCAACATGTGTCCCCTCTTCTTCATGTCTCTTCTACATCAACATGCGTCCCCTCTTCTTCATGTCTCTTCTACATCACCATGTGTCCCCTCTTCTTCATGTCTCTTCTACATCAACATGTGTCCCCTCTTCTTCATGTCTCCTCTACATCAACATGTGTCCCCTCTTCTTCATGTCTCCTCTACATCACCATGTGTCCCCTCTTCTTCATGTCTCTTCTACATCAACATGCGTCCCCTCTTCTTCATGTCTCTTCTACATCAACATGTGTCCCCTCTTCTTCATGTCTCCTCTACATCAACATGTGTCCCCTCTTCTTCATGTCTCCTCTACATCACCATGTGTCCCCTCTTCTTCATGTCTCTTCTACATCAACATGTGTCCCCTCTTCTCCATGTCTCTTCTACATCAACATGTGTCCCCTCTTCTTCATGTCTCCTCTATATCAACATGCGTCTCTTCTACATCAACATGTGTCCCCTCTTCTTCATGTCTCTTCTACATCAACATGTGTCCCCTCTTCTTCATGTCTCCTCTACATCAACATGTGTCCCCTCTTCTTCATGTCTCCTCTACATCAACATGTGTCCCCTCTTCTTCATGTCTCTTCTAGATCAACATGTGTCCCCTCTTCTTCATGTCTCTTCTACATCAACATGTGTCCCCTCTTCTTCATGTCTCTTCTACATCAACATGTGTCCCCTCTTCTTCATGTCTCCTCTACATCAACATGTGTCCCCTCTTCTTCATGTCTCTTCTAGATCAACATGTGTCCCCTCTTCTTCATGTCTCTTCTACATCAACATGTGTCCCCTCTTCTTCATGTCTCTTCTACATCAACATGTGTCCCCTCTTCTTCATGTCTTTCTACATCAACATGTGTCCCCTCTTCTTCATGTCTCTTCTACATCAACATGTGTCCCCTCTTCTTCATGTCTCTTCTACATCAACATGCGTCCCCTCTTCTTCATGTCTCTTCTACATCACCATGTGTCCCCTCTTCTTCATGTCTCTTCTACATCAACATGTGTCCCCTCTTCTTCATGTCTCCTCTACATCAACATGTGTCCCCTCTTCTTCATGTCTCTCTACATCACCATGTGTCCCCTCTTCTTCATGTCTCTTCTACATCAACATGCGTCCCCTCTTCTTCATGTCTCTTCTACATCAACATGTGTCCCCTCTTCTTCATGTCTCCTCTACATCAACATGTGTCCCCTCTTCTTCATGTCTCCTCTACATCACCATGTGTCCCCTCTTCTTCATGTCTCTTCTACATCAACATGTGTCCCCTCTTCTCCATGTCTCTTCTACATCAACATGTGTCCCCTCTTCTTCATGTCTCCTCTATATCAACATGCGTCTCTTCTACATCAACATGTGTCCCCTCTTCTTCATGTCTCTTCTACATCAACATGTGTCCCCTCTTCTTCATGTCTCCTCTACATCAA
Organism: Pogonophryne albipinna; assembly: GCA_028583405.1. Taxonomy (NCBI): domain Eukaryota; kingdom Metazoa; phylum Chordata; class Actinopteri; order Perciformes; family Artedidraconidae; genus Pogonophryne; species Pogonophryne albipinna. The sequence goes on from JAPTMU010000040.1 coordinate 842,836, forward strand.
CATGTGTCCCCTCTTCTTCATGTCTCTTCTACATCAACATGTGTCCCCTCTTCTTCATGTCTCTTCTACATCAACATGTGTCCCCTCTTCTTCATGTCTCTTCTACATCAACATGTGTCCCCTCTTCTTCATGTCTCTTCTACATCAACACGTGTCCCCTCTGTGGAAAGAGACTCTGAAAGTTTCAGGAACAAAGATTCTCTCTCTTTTTGTCCTCATCCATTTATATAGAAACCTGTCTGAAAATGAGCTCATCAGAATTTGTTCACCTTATCACCTGATACTCCTCCTAGAGCACCATTAGCCGCTTTCACACCAAGTACTTTTTCCGTTCTTAGTTCCCAGCACTTAGTTCCCCCATGGAACTAAGTACAGATCGCGTTCACACCGGAATAAGACCCTGAGGGAGGATTAGTCAAATGAAGCCACTGACGTCACTTCTTCTTCTGCTGCTTTGGGTTTACTGGCAGGCAGCAAACAACTTCACGGCTTATACTGCCACCCGAAGTCCCCGGCCGGAAGTCCCCGGAGTTGGGGACTGGCTCCAGTAGAAGCTGCTGGGACTCCCAGCAGCTTCTACTGAAGCCTTCCGAGTAAATCGCCAGAACGCCGACACCTCCTCATCTCCACCGTTCCCATGTTTTATTTTGTGTTGCCATAAGTTATTCTCTCTCCGTTGGTGCGCGGGGCTAATGCTAATAATAATGCCAGCAAATACAATGGCGGCTTCACAAAACTTTTCAGAGTTTTACGGGGCGTGGTTTGCATTCTGCCCAGCCAATCAGAAATTTGAGCTTTTTTCTCCCCAGGAAAGTGCCACCTCTCTAGCAGGGACTAAAAAGGGGGGAAAGGTTCTCATGAACTAATTTCTCTTTTTGGTGTGAACGCAAAATTCCAGGCACTAAACGGTAAAAGTACTCCGGTGTGAATGCGCCTATTGTGTTCTTTTTAACCAAATCTCTCTCAGAGGGGCGTGGGTAGGGTCTCCTTATTTTCATCTAAAGTAACAGACAGAGAATCAGCACTTTGGAAACAGGGCTGAAACAGAGGGGATTATGGGTAATGCTGCAATGATCTGTTTGGTGTTTCAGCCAATCAGAGACATGTTCTGTATATATCTAAGACCTGTAATATATTGATGAAAAACAGTATAATAGGAGACCTTTAAGATCTAGTATTCATTCTGTCGACCATTGTTTATCTTTTTCAATTAACGTGGCATTGAAGCCGTTTCATTGTAGGACAGCTGTTGGGATAAACTCCCTCTCTTGTATATCAGCATGTGAAGGACACTGTTCAGGAACTAGTTGATGCTCTGTATGTGATGACTACTTCCATTCTTGAGAGGATCATAAATACATGGATCCTGATATTGAAGCTCAAGCCGGTGACGAGTGATATTCGAACAACAACTGTTTATTTGCAGCAATACACTGAGTCGGCGTTAAATCTATAGCTAGATATTTTTGAAGACGTGCCACAATTTGTCTGCCGGGATCAGATGTTGGAAGTGGATCAGATTGTGAGGCGAATTGTTATTGGATGTTGTAGTTGGCAAGGCAAAAGCAAGTTTATTTATATAACACGTTTAACACAAGACAATTCAAAGTGCTTTACAAAAATGAAAGACATTAAGAGCATAACACACATTAGAAACATTAAAAAGCAAAGATAATAAAACATGAATAACACGGGTACATGAATACGAGTTACAGTGCAGTGTGAGATGTGAATAGTTCAATTAAAAGCAGCGGCAAAAAGAAAGTCTTCAGGCTAGATTTAAAAGTAGTCAGAGTTGCAGCGGACCTGCCGGTTTCTGGGAGTTTGTTCCAGATATTTGACAACACCCCTAACCAGATTCTCACATTCCTCTACCCCTAGTCTTCCCGTGAAATTGTAGTTCTTTTGACACTTTTCTAACCTTTTTTTGGTAAATGTTGTTTCTTTTTCTCTCCTTTCCACTCGTCCAGGAAACAGCAAGGAGGACGACAGCAGTGTGATCCACTACGACGACAGTGCCGTCGACCGCCTGCTGGACAGGGACCAGAGACCCGTCACGGACGACACTGAGATCCAGAGCATGAACGAATACCTCAGCTCCTTCAAAGTGGCCCAGTACGTGGTCAAAGATGAAGAGGAGGAGGTACGAGTCTCTCTAAAACATCTGTGCATGAATACATAACATTATAGTGTTGTTTCACCTTTTTGACAGCTTTGATTAGATTAGATATACTTTGTCACAGCAGCATGTAAACAAGCCATTGCACATGAATCCTTTTTGGGGTTTTCCTGTGTTATATAGCAGGGTTCCCGCGGGGTCTTAAAAAGTCTTACATTTGATAATCAGAATTTAAGGCCTTAAAAATGTCTTAAATATGATCAAAAAAATAAGAAAGGTCTTAAATATGATTTAGAAGGTCTTAAAAATGATGGGATTTGAAAGGTACTTCTGTGTTGCGATAGCGTCTAAATGTGTTTTGGGGGAAATGTCCGGGCTGCAAAGTAACCAGTACGGTAAGAGCCTTTCAGTTCCCCCCAACAATTTGTATTGAAATAAATCAACATGGAACCAGTAATGACTAACTTTGTTTCCCCCGGCCCCTTATCGGAGAACACCCAGCTAGTAACCTAGCAACCAAGCTTCAGCTAGCGGCAGTCAGAAACTCAGGTATCTTCGAATCTACTTACAAATAAATATGGGGAAGTGTAAGTTCAACCGTATTTGGTTGGAAAACATCGAATTTAGTGCTTGGTTGAAACCAGTGAAGGGGAACGTGTTTGAAGCCCGCTGCACCTTTTGCAAACATTAGCGTTAGCTCCCGCAACAACACCGGGCGACGTTTGGGTCTACGTCAACCCTAAAAGCGGAGGTGCTGTAGACGCTAAATACCGTAGCTAAACACCAATCGTACAACAGCATGAAGGCAGCAGAGCTCTGAATATAGCTCTTGTCACTCACACACACACACACACACACACACACACACACACACACACACACACACACACAGTTAAGTGTACTGTTATATTCAGTCATTGTTCTTATGTTGAACATGAATACAGTTACTTTGTAAGTAATTATTGGACGTATTTCTTCCTTCATACTTTCTTGCCGTGAAATAGGTCTTAAATTCTATTCAAAGTAGTCTTAAGAAGGTCTTAAAAAGTCTGACATTTGAGTTGGTGAAACCTGCAGGCAAAGGCAAAATATACATATCAACAATGAAAGGGATGTATCGATAGAGTATCTGTACTGAATACACAACAATAGGCTAACTTAAAACTAACAAATATAAACATAGGATCATATTTACCTAATAAGTGTGCAAATAAGCCCTTTAATAGACGGGTGCTCACGATGAGTGGAAGGCAAACAATTGATTAACCGCACGATAGAGACCGCATGGTGACTTCTGGAGGAGAAAATGTCCCCAAGATATACGCCGTATGACTACGAATCTTTTTGTTTAGTATTTTGTCAGTTCTTCTTTAAATAAACGGCGATATCTCATCATTAATGTGGATGACAAGCACTCTCGTGTATGCAGTTTACGATATGAATTCCTGTTTGCTCTGTGTGAGCAGGAGGAGGTGGAGAGGGAGGTGATCAAGCAGGAGGAGAGCGTGGACCCCGACTACTGGGAGAAGCTGCTGCGCCATCACTACGAGCAGCAGCAGGAGGACCTCGCCCGAAACCTGGGCAAAGGCAAGAGAACCAGGAAGCCGGTCAACTACAACGACGGCTCGCAGGAGGAGCGAAGTATACGCCAGGGTACAGAACAACATCTACTGAAACCTCTTCGTGTGTGTGTGTGTGTGTGTGTGTGTGTGTGTGTGTGTGTGTGTGTGTGTGTGTGTGTGTGTGTGTGTGTGTGTGTGTGTGTGTGTGTGTGTGTGTGTGTGTGTGTGTGTGTGTGTGTGTGTGTGTGTGTGTGTGTGTGTTGTGTGTGTGTGTGTGTGTGTGTGTGTGTGTGTGTGTGTGTGTGTGTGTGTGTGTGTGTGTGTGTGTGTGTGTGTGTGTGTGTGTGTCAGGGGGTCCGCGGGGTCTTAAAAAGTATTAAAAGTTGATAAATCAATTTAGCGAAAATTAAGGCTATTAAAAAGTATTAAACGGCATTTTCCAAGGTATCACATTTTGTAGCTTGTTTTCAATAAGTATCTAAATGGTCCAAAGAGGTTGTATTCTACAGTCTGCCTGAATGTAATCATTGCGTAGGTGTGTAGTGTGATTCTGTGAAGTTTATTTATGGCATACCGTTGGATTTGACGTCATCTGAACAGAACATCGCACGCTCACTGCTTGATAGCGCGAAGGTCCGTTTACGCCGGTTGCTAAGCAACATCGTTATGGGGAAATGCAAGTTTGCGTCCAAATGGTTGGAAGATAAGGAGGAAGGACAATCAATACTGTATATAGTGAATGTGAGGTAAAGTGTGTCGCCAAGGTAACCGGTTAGAACTCCAAGTGGCGATGAGGTCTTAAAATGTATGGAAAGGTCTTAAAAGGTATTACATTTAACTTCAGGATTCCTGCATTCCTTTGGTCCACTTTGGCTAAATTAATTCAGGGTTGCAGAAGACTTATGAATACTTTGTCAAACCACTAAATACACCAAACCCATGACCAATATTCATTTGATAATATATTCACAGAAACTGAGAAGCAGTAGCTCCCAGTTGACCGTAACAATTCAATACATTTTTCTTTTAATTGTCGTGTATTTATTCTTATTTCACTATTTTATTCTTGTTTTATTGACTTTTGTTTGTATTAAGTATGTTTTACACTATTGATTACCTGTGAAGGAGTTGATTTGATAAAGTAGGCTGCTGCTCCATGAGTAGTTTAATGTTCATTTATCTTGTCTATCAGTAAATGAGTCCGTCCACACAGGGAATAGCTTTGTACTTTTTTAATTGTTTTGCCTTTCCTTCCTTTAGACTGGCAGGAGGATCAGTCTGACAACCAATCAGATTACTCTGTGGCCTCGGAGGAAGGTGACGAGGACTTTGACGAACGGAGCGAAGGTAAAGCTCGTGTGTGTGTGAGTGTGTGTGTTAGAGTAAACTAATCTTGTAATGTAAATGTAATCCATTTTGTACATTACAGAAAAGGATGGGATCATAGTGGTGTCTGACTTCCTGTGTGTGTGTGTGTGAGGTACACCAAAAAACCATTATCATTTATACAACCAGCCTGCGGTTCAGTTACAGTTTCTAACTGTGTGTGATGTAACTGTTGAAGCGGAGTCATCCATGGCTCTCCAGTTGTGCTGAGGAGAACATCATTTAATATTTCTTCATAGGATCTGGCTTTTAAAACCTTTAAACCTCATTTTGGAAACATTTTAAATGACACACTAAGTGATTACGATTCATGTTATTTGTCCTGAGAGAAGTCTTGGTCACACATGATGCATTCAAGGACTGTCATACATTTGAAAATCCAACAATAATTTCTATATTTCTTTTTACAGTTCCAGTGATAAATAGTGACATTTTATCAATAAAAAAACAACCACATGTCTTTCAACGACGCCCTGTTCTGTGGTTCAGGGGTTTTACTCTTCATATGATGTTACGGATGTTCCCTTTAAGACCTATGGAGTTGTAATTTGAGTTTACGATTTGTCCCTTTGAGACATTCTCCCACTAACATCCTTCGAACCGCCTCCACAGATGTAGATTCAGACGACAGCTATGATATCCTCATTGACCACCTCTACGACCGCTCAAAAAAGAGCAGGGGTTTCTGCGTCAAGGAAAGCAAGAAAGAAAAGGAGAAAGGAGGAAAAGGGAAGAAAAAAATCAAGGAAAGCAAGAATGAAATGGAGAAAGTTGGAAAAGGGAAGAAAAAAATCAAGGAAAGCAAGAAATAGGGAAAGAAAAGTAAATTAAAGGATTTTCAAGCAGCTGGACTGTTCTCTTGCTCTACAAAGATACTGTTAGTGTTCATATTAACTGAGTGTTTGAGTGTTTCATGCAATTGTTCTCTTATACAGCATTATTTATTTGATAAATTACTTAACTGTGATCCAATATGTACATGTTTTGTATGGATTGTATACTTGATTTCAATTATGGCTCTGTTGCAAATTGCATTAAATGAAGTACACCACAACACTGCTTTTAGTTTTAAATGTTCTGAAAGTGTTGAATGTAGACGTGAAGAGAGAGAGAGATCAGCATCAGAGAAGAGCCGTGAGTGGAGAGCAGCTTTGGGACGTTAAGAAGACACACCATCATTCTTCAAAATTCACCTTGAGTTGAATGTGACTGTGCATTGGATCTTGTAAACACTAACGCTATATTCGTTTTAGCTAACGCCCGCAGACCGAACCGCAAAGGGCTGAGGAACGATCGAGACAAACCTCTGCCTCCGCTGCTGGCCCGGGTCGGAGGGAACATCGAGGTAAGACATCAAGAACAGAAATGCCTCGAAAGTGTCTTTTCTTTAACCCCAATTTTTGGTATTAATTGTTGGTTTTATGTCATTTTTGGAATTAATACCATTCATAAAAAATTAGATTGACCTTTATTGATTCCATTAGGGAAATTCAGGTGTTGTAGCAGCAACAGAATAAGACACTAACACAGATAGTACGTACATAGGAGAATAAGAATACAATTAAATACGAATAAACATGTAGTAATAGTTGTGGGGGAAACTTCTGAAGCAATTGGAGTCAGGACTCAGAGAGACACGAGGAGAGCTGGAGCTTTGATGGCAAACACTGACGGGTTATTTGGAGCTTCGGCCGGAGAATTCACACGACATGTCACGGGCCACGAGTTGACCACAGGGCAGAGATGCCTCAATCAATTCTGAAGACCCTCCTGTAGCTCCAGGTTTTAACTAGTTCAGAGTGTAATAATCAACATTCTTCAATAGATGGACTAAACAGCTGAGGACACTGAATCACATTTGTTGTCGCTTATGGCTCGGGGTCATCTACACCCCGAGAAGGATGTGTTCCAGGTGTCCCACAACAATAACTATCTCTGACCGACAGTTGCCCGGTCACAACTGGCAACAGCAACAATATGAGAGAGATAACGGCTGGTCAGCTGCGTCAGAGGGCGAAGGAGGACATGCAGGGCAAATTATTCCCCAACAATAGAAATAACAAAATGATATGCATTAAATGTATTTATGTAAATGCTATTAGCTAATTTCTACATGCCGTCCTGTGGCAGGTACGCATATAACAATCAACGGACCCAAAAAACAATTCATAGTCTATCATATTAACAATTATACAAGTCAGATTGGAGTACGGATGTATAAAATAGAAATACCAGCACATTGATCAGTACTGCTATAATATTACAGCTTGTATTGACGGCACTGATTGCGCAATATCCATGTGAATGCCCAGTGTTTGATGGTCGTAATGGAAAAGCAGATTGTGCAGACAGTTTTAAACATCTGGATTTCTTTATCACCTGCCAGGTTTTGGGCTTCAATGCTCGCCAGAGGAAGGCGTTCCTGAACGCAGTGATGCGTTATGGGATGCCTCCGCAGGACGCCTTCACCAACCAGTGGCTGGTCAGGGACCTGCGAGGGAAATCTGAGAAGGAATTCAAGTGAGTGTCAATAGTTCTTTGGCGTTGATAAAAAAATCCATGCTTTACGAAAAATGACAAGTACGTCAAAGGTCACCTATTATGCAAAATCTACTTGTTCATGTCTCTTCTACATCAACATGTGTCCCCTCTTCTCCATGTCTCTTCTACATCAACATGTGTCCCCTCTTCTTCATGTCTCTTCTACATCAACATGTGTCCCCTCTTCTTCATGTCTCTTCTACATCAACATGTGTCCCCTCTTCTCCATGTCTCTTCTACATCAACATGTGTCCCCTCTTCTTCATGTCTCTTCTACATCAACATGTGTCCCCTCTTCTTCATGTCTCTTTCTACATCAACATGTGTCCCCTCTTCTTCATGTCTCTTCTACATCAACATGTGTCCCCTCTTCTTCATGTCTCTTCTACATCAACATGTGTCCCCTCTTCTTCATGTCTCTTCTACATCAACATGTGTCCCCTCTTCTTCATGTCTCTTCTACATCAACATGTGTCCCCTCTTCTTCATGTCTCTTCTACATCAACATGTGTCCCCTCTTCTCCATGTCTCTTCTACATCAACATGTGTCCCCTCTTCTTCATGTCTCTTCTACATCAACATGTGTCCCCTCTTCTTCATGTCTCTTCTACATCAACATGTGTCCCCTCTTCTCCATGTCTCTTCTACATCAACATGTGTCCCCTCTTCTTCATGTCTCTTCTTAATCAACATGTCTCTTCTACATCAACATGTGTCCCCTCTGTGGAAAGAGACTCTGAAAGTTTCAGGAAAAAAGATTCTCTCTCTTTTTGTCCTGATCCATTTATATAAAAACCTGTCTGAAAATGAGCTGATCAGATTTTGGCCACTTTATGATGTCATAACGATGGTTTGTCTTGTGTAACCATTAGCCAATCAGCAACCAAGGTAACCCCCCCCCCCCCCCATTGTGTTCTTTCTAACCAAATATCTCTCAGAGGGGCGTGGGGAGGGGCACCTTATTTTCATCTAAAGTAACAGAGAATCAGCACTTTGGAAACAGGGCTGAAACAGAGGGGATTATGGGTAATGCTGCTATGATCTGTTTGGTGTTTCAGCCAATCAGAGACATGTTCTGGATATATCTGAGACCTGTAATATATTGATGAGAAACAGTATAATAGGGGACCTTTAATGTTAGCATCAAATGCCAAGGCAGATGCATTTAACAAAATAAAACAAACCAAAACTTTTAATGGTTATTCTTTCCTCGTCTAACAATCACTCTGGTTTGCTTGAAATAAACCCTTTGTTCACTGAGTTATGTGAAAATATGTCAGCTCTTCCTCTGTTTCTAAACCTACTTGGAGGAGCAGTTTGCCCTAGAAGCATCTTAACACTTTTGAGTATATCTATCATCTTGATTAAAGTGTTTTATTTGTGCACATTGACATTATCTAAACGTATTCTCCGTGACATCCTTCCACCTTCTTTGTGTCCGCAGGGCCTACGTGTCTCTGTTCATGCGTCACCTGTGTGAGCCGGGCGCTGACGGAGCCGAGACGTTTGCGGACGGCGTCCCTCGGGAGGGTCTGTCGAGACAACACGTGCTCACACGCATAGGGGTGATGTCCCTCATCAGGAAAAAGGTATGGAGTCCCAGTCCGAGTATCAGGAGAGCATGTGTAGATAGTTTGAGTGTTTAAGCCCTGACTGAGTGACAGAGATGGCAAAAGTACACATCCTTTACTCAATAAGTACAGATACTCGTGTTTAAAAATACTAAACTTCTTTACTCAAGTAAAAGTAAAGAGGCTTTGAAGTGTACTTCAGTAAAAAGTACCCATAACTAGCAGCTGTTTTAAAGAGTACCTGACCTCCCTTTATATCAATAGAACAATAATGTCATTGTTAGCTAATGAATGTTTCCATGCTGAACAACGGCAACGTTTCCATTGGTCCCTCTTCTTTAGAGAAGACCAGGAAATGATGGATACACGGTGTAGCGTAGGTGTTATCCCTGAACGAATAAATTAAACTTGGCGCCAGACAGAGGAATATTTAATATAGCCAGCTGTCAAAGAAAGGATATGCTCAAACACGCAGAAACAGAGGGATAGCCCGGTGACCTAGCTACTGACGTTTACAAAGGAAAACTAATAATCAAACAATTCGCTTTCAACATAAAATGTCTGTATTTTTTTAACCCCAAATCATAATCAGTACATTAAACAAACAACTCATGTCACAGACCATTTTCCAGAAAACTTAAATCCAATAGATGCAAAAACACAAACGAATAAGTCAAATCAACTCACAAAACATCAATTACTTATGTGACTCCGAGAGCCTACGATTGTTTACATCATGGGGATTGACTGTGAGTGAGTGTGGGGGGGGGAGAGAAGTATTTGTTGTCCTTTGTCACTCAGGGTAAGAGTGTAGTTCAGAGGATAGGGATGTGTGACAGTAGAGTGCAAATGGAGGGGAAATGATATTGGGGTAGTGAGAATCACTTATCTGAGGGTGACAGGCCAGAGTAGATCACTGGGTTGCAGGGTTTAACTGGGAAGGGGAAAGTTAAATGTTTCCCCAACAGCTCCTGGGTTCAGTGGCAAAAATAGCCTGATTTCTCTGATGAAGTCCTCAAGAATCCACTTTCCTCCTTGCTAGATCCAACTTCCTCTTGGTTCTTTCTGTTGAATGACATGCTGGCCTCCTTTTAACAGCACACAGGTGCCAATCATTGCCTTGATTGGTTTCCTCCAGCTTCTCTCAGGGGGTGCTTGATTAGCCACTCCCCTTTTTCTCAGGGAATCTGTAGGAGTGTGTTTATTTTCCCCCTGTCCTGCTACAACGGATCGTGTTCAAATCAATAGGCACGCAATGACTCTAAATAATAATGATCACGCACCAAACACACATTCAAACTAAAGGAACCAGCTGTTTGGAAAATGTAAGAAGTAGAAAGTACAGGTATTTGGATTCAACATGTAAGAAGTAGAAAGTACAGGTATTTGAGTTCAACATGTAAGAAGTAGAAAGTACAGGTATTTGTGTTCAACATGTAAGAAGTAGAAAGTACAGGTATTTGAGTTCAACATGTGAGAAGTAGAAAGTACAGGTATTTGTGTTCAACATGTAAGAAGTAGAAAGTACAGGTATTTGAGTTCAACATGTGAGAAGTAGAAAGTACAGGTATTTGTGTTCAACATGTAAGAAGTAGAAAGTACAGGTATTTGAGTTCAACATGTAAGAAGTAGAAAGTACAGGTATTTGAGTTCAACATGTAAGAAGTAGAAAGTACAGGTATTTGGGTTCAACATGTAAGAAGTAGAAAGTACAGGTATTTGGGTTCAACATGTAAGAAGTAGAAAGTACAGGTATTTGGGTTCAACATGTAAGAAGTAGAAAGTACAGGTATTTGGGTTCAACATGTAAGAAGTAGAAAGTACAGGTATTTGTGTTCAACATGTAAGAAGTAGAAAGTACAGGTATTTGAGTTCAACATGTAAGAAGTAGAAAGTACAGGTATTTGTGTTTAAAATGTAAGAAGTAGAAAGTACAGGTATTTGAGTTCAACATGTAAGAAGTAGAAAGTACAGGTATTTGAGTTCAACATGTAAGAAGTAGAAAGTACAGGTATTTGGGTTAAAAAAACAACAAATACTTCAGGCTTCAGAAAAATAAGTAGTGGAGTAAAGTACTGATACCAGAAAAATGTACTTAAGTACAGTAACGAAGTATTTGTACTCCACTACTTCCCCCCCCTCTGATGTCCAGGTGCAGGAGTTTGAGCATGTGAACGGTCAGTGGTCGATGCCCTGGATGGCCGAGCTGGAGGAAAACAAAAGAGCTGCGGCTTTAGCTGCTGGAGAAGATTCAAAAACCCCCTCATCTGGAACTCCTGCAGACACACAGCCCAACACTCCTGTCCCAGGTACACACACACACACACACACACACACACACACACACACACACACACACACACACACACACACACACTCCTGTCCCAGGTACGCACGCACGCGCACACACACGCACACACATACACACACAGAGCTCAACACTCCTGTCCCAGGTACACACACACACACACACACACTTCTGTCCCAGGTAAACACACACCACACACACACATCCCAACACTCCTGTCCCAGGTACATGCACACACACACACAGACACACACACACACACACACACACACACACACACAGCCCAACACTCCTGTCCCAGGTGTATATACACACACACACACACACACACTTCTGTCCCAGGTACACACACACACACACACACACACACACACACACACACACACACACAGCCCAACACTCCTGTCCCAGGTATTCACATACACACACACACACACACACACACACACACACACACACACACACACTTCTGTCCCAGGTAAACGCACACACATGCACACACACACACACACACACACACACACACACACACACACTTCTGTCCCAGGTAAACACACACACACACACACTTCTGTCCCAGGTAAACACACACACACACACTTCTGTCCCAGGTACACACACACACACAAAGCCCAACACTCCTGTACGATGTACACACGCTCACACACACACAGCCCAACACTGTCCCAGCTCAACGAGGTACACACACACACACACACACACACACACACACACACACAACATTTAAACAAACGTAAGAAGTCTAAGTAAAATGTCCAATCAAATATAATAAAACATATTTATATATTGTGCTACATGCATTAATTAATTTCAGCATAATTATAAATAATACTGTCAGCCGGATCATTCAGTGCACATGATTTGGAGTTACAGTAGCATTCGAATACACAATGACCAGATGCAACGTGTTAAGAGTTTGCAGGCAACGCTGATTTAAGGCTTTGAAAAGAATGAAAAAATGAGATCCAAAATGAAATCCACAGAATAGATAAGAAAATACATAAAGTGTCTTGCCTCTTACATTTCTCATGCAGTGAGAGCCATCACCTGTAACATGTTGTCTTTAAGGGGATCCTTCCACAGATGACATGCATTTCCATTTCCTCTCAGCACTAACCTCAGCACCGCACGCTTTACCTCAAGTTTTACCCAAAGGGAAACTTAATGTGAAGTAAACGTTTTAAGTCACAACCCTAAGTATGTTGGAAGTTGTGAGAGTTAGGTATCAGTTGGTCTTTGTTCACGCTTAAACACAATATTTTGACTTGTCAGCTGACTGTCTTTTGCAAACAGCCAAAAACACAAGAAAGTAAGAGACATTTTTTTCACTTATTCAACCTTCAGCCAAATAGTTCAGGTCACCAACTATCAAAAATAGCTGTGTTAAATAAACGCACAAGGGGTTCTTGATATGAAATAATGATATACAGGCAAGAACTGATAAACAGAAACATTACTCTCTCCACAAAATAGTCCGCATGGAAGTGTATTTACTACAGTCTACATCCACAAAATAAACAGACAGGTTTTTATACGTTATTCAATTATATTGACAGTTTTCCAGCCAAGCAAAACACAAACAAAAAGTCCGCCCGGCGATAAACCGAAATTGTCTTTACTGCCTAATCCAGGCCACTATAGTTCATTGACAAAAAAAAGCTGTTGCTCCTGCGCCCGTCGGCAGCAAACAACGGAAACATTTGTAGAACTATTTAGGCTAAAATCCACAGAAAAGGAAAACACGATGATCGGCCTCGAGCGATAGAATTACTAACAAAGCACTTATATACTAATAAAGGACTGGCTTATCTAAAGCCAGTTGAGTAGCACTTGAAATGTTCTTGCTCTATGAAACCTGATGTTCTTATATGATTCTGTTTTCTTCAAGGTTGTATTTTGTTGGTCGAACGCACTTATTGTAAGTCGCTTTGGATAAAAGCGTCAGCGTAATGTAATCGGCGTGGCACAAAGGAGCGATCTCACCCTGTGTTGGAGAGAATCTCTCTCTGTGCGCGCCCTCTCCACGGAGACGTGCTTCGTGGTCGGTCGATGCAATGTCCACATTCAGTTATTTTCAGTTACTTCCCCATTGCATTTTAACATATATATACACATGCTGAGGAAACTTAAATATCCCTCTGAATACCCGCATTCGCCGCACACACACTTCCTCCTCCCGTGAGAACCAACCCCTGGCAGCCCTGGGCGCGCCGCGACAGATGAATATGCAGATGAGGCTTAATGACTCAAACCGTACATAACAGTGGACATTAACAACTGCAGTTGCGAGGATATCATACATGTATCATAGTTCATTTCATGATAACCAACAGGCCTTTAACCTTTTCCCCTGCCACTACAGTTTAGAAAAAACACCTTAAATCAATGTGTGGCCGTTACATTAGTTAAATGAGTTTCTATCTCTGCATAGCATCGTGTTGTTGACCTCCTGACCTTTTAATATTTCTTGTCAGAAGATTTGTCGAAGTCTGAGGACAAGGAAGACGTGAAGAAGGAAGGCGAGGACGGCAAAGGAGCCAAGAAGGCAGACGATTCAGAGGTGATTTCAGATCCAAATCATCCACCCTTTGTTTTCAGAACAGTCTCATAAGATTTGAGCAACAGCAAACACACATTTTGCTAACTGGAACGTTCTACTTCTCTAGATTATTGAAATCCCTGATGAGTCTGAAAAATCCCCCGTCGTCGAAAAGAAAGGAGAGGAGGTAGACTCGGCCGCGGGGAAGGAGGAGAAGGAGACAGGAAATGGAGACGAAGGAAAGGAGAAGGAGACGGAGGACACGAGTATGGACAAAGCAGAGAACGAGAAGACTTCGGAGACGGAGAAGGACACTCCTGCTGAGGTCAAGGGTGAAAGTTCGGAGGAGAAGACGGAGTCAGAGGAGGACAAGTCTAAAGGTGAGGCAGCTGAAGGGGCGATGTTATCTAAGATATGTATGAGCTGCACATGTTCCCCTCTTGTCCCTAGTTGTGCTTTTACATGTGTAGTTAAAATATATAGCTTTGAAGTACAATACACCACAAATATACAACTACAGTCAAATGCAAAACACATACAACAACTTTTCCATTGTGCCTTTTTTCCCTTTGCATTATCTCACGGTGCTTTTGTTGTTTCAGCTGAGGAGGGGAAAGATGAGAAGATGGACACCAGCTCGCCGACAGAGGAGAAGAAAGGTACATGTCAACAAACACACACTCTAAACAGGACATGTTCTGGGGGTGCTAAAACTACTCATGGCAGTGAGTTATAGGTTTTTGTGCATGTAAATTGTACCTAAATATTCACACTCGGCTCTCTTCCGTCTGTTATTCGAAAATTAAATAAGCGTGAGAAGTGTGAATTTCAAAATGAGATTTGTGCATTTTACAAGCACTAACTTTTAAAGCTATTAGAAGTCAAGCGGTGTTGACTGTAAATTGACGGTGAGATGCCTGTCCGATGTATTTTTTATAGGTCACCTTACCACGCATACTACTGACCAGTGTTTACGCCAGACCAGGGCTGAGAGGGCTTCCACCCCGAGAGCGGGGGGGTGACGTCACGCCGAGTCACGTGACTTGAATTTTGAATTGAGCCGTCCCTTATAGATTCTATCTCTTTACGTATTAGTGATGGGGATTCCGGCTCTTTTTAGTGAGCCGGATCATTTGGCTCCACTCACTAATGGCACATTTCCACTGCAGCGGGGTAGCCCTGTTTAAGCGTCCCTAAGCGTCCTCGCTCAGGCCTCGGGCTGCCTCGCTGGCCGTCCAAGGCCGTGGCGCATTTCCATTACAGTTTAGGACCTGGGGTAGCAACGCAGTGTAGGCGGGGCGATCGGCTTCACATTTCGAGTTGTTCCGTCGAGCTCCCGCTGGATTTGATCATCCCCAATGAGATGTAGGAAATGTCGTCACCTCCTCGGTCGACCACGGTGTGCTTTTCTTTGACGTTGCCATTTTTGTAGCTCCTCCGTTTACAAAAATGCTGTGTATAAAAATGCTGCAAGCTTGCTTCTAAATATTTATGCGACGCTAGGGATGATCTCGCGCGCGATCTTGTGACGATTCTCTCTGACCAATCAGCAGTCGAGAGAGTTGACGTCACTAGTTCAGCCCTGGCCTGATAGAACCACGATTTAATGGGGCCGGAAAAAGAGGGAAAAAGTACCCGCTAGCCGGTGCTACGCTATATGGAAAGGCCACCAAAAACTGGCCTGGCCGCTTGAGGACGATTAAGGACGCTTAAACGGGGCTACCCGCTGCAGTGGAAATGCGCCATAAGAAGAGCCGGCTCCCAAACGGCTCTTCGTGTTACCACAGTTTACCACGGAGCCTCAGTTTCGCCGCTGCGAGGCTCTGGTGCTCTCAGTTCACGAGTGCTCCACTAGCGCCCCCCTGTCAAGGCTCGCCGGCAGTACACTTCCCGTCACAGGAACACGCTTTGCTGGCGGCGAAAAGAATCCCACCAGACTCCTTTGCCCCTCCAGCAGAGGGACGTCCTTGTCCTTTTTCTTTTTCGTCATTTCAAGCTATAAAAACTCTAGATCTTCTCTCGAATTATTTATTTGTTTGGACGGACTCGGCTCGAGTTCAGGGCGCTACGAGCTGAATAAGGGCGTCAAATAACGGCAAGACGCCCGCCTGGCGGAAACGCTGCTACTGACCAATCATCTTGATCATCCTGCTTTAAAAACACACTTAAGGTTCATTTTGCAACGATGATACTGAGATGTTTCTCTTTCTTCTCGCAGAGCAAAAGGAGGATAAAGACGCGGTGAAAACAGACGAGTCGGGCAAACTGCAGAACGGAGAGAACGGCAGAGAGGTCGCAACAGCTGCTGCAGCCGCGGTGAACGTCGTGGAGGAGAAGAAGAAAGCCACCAAGCAGAGGTTCATGTTCAACATCGCTGACGGAGGATTCACAGGTACACACACACACACACTGTTAGAGCCATTTTCCTTTCATCATTATGGTTTGAATGTTTGTCTTATTAATATAAGGCGTGTTTTTGTGAGTCACACTATGCTTTACAAGATGTTAATTTAAGTCTCACTTATTTGCTGTCAAATGTGCGCTGTCGGGTATGACGTGCATGTCTAATGCCTATATGTGGCATGACAATGGTACACAGCTGAGTTTGTGATTAGACGGTAGGCGGTATAGTCTTTTGACCGTGTTCTTTTTTGAAACTTTTAGTTACTTTGAAGCGAGGACGTTTGTCTTCATGTTTGTATGCAGCCTTCATCAAAGAATACATCTGATCTGATTCAACGCTAAAACGATCGGAAAATGGCAATTAAATGTAGAAACGGATTAAAAAAGCCACGACACACACACACACACACACCACTCTTTTCCTTCTCTCTAGTTTCTGTTTCTGACCTCTCTTCCCTCCCTTACAGAGCTTCACTCTCTGTGGCAGAACGAGGAGCGAGCGGCCACCGTCACCAAGAAGACCTTCGAGATTTGGCATCGCCGCCACGACTACTGGCTGCTGGCTGGAATAATACAGTATCCTTTCAAATGGACGATTTAAAGGTCCCCTATTATACTGTTTTTCATCAATATATCACAGGTCAGATATATACTGAGCCTGTCTCTGATTGGCTGAAACACCAATCAGATCATTGCAGCATTACCCATAATCCCCTCTGTTTCAGCCCTGTTTCCAAAGTGCTGATTCTCTGTCTGTTACTTTAGATGAAAATAAGGAGCCCCTCCCCACGCCCCTCTGAGAGAGATTTGGTTACAAAGAACACAATGGTGCTCTAGAAGGAGATTCAGGTGATAAGGTGGGGGGGGGGTTACCTTGGTTGCTGATTGGCTAATGGTTACACAAGCCAACACATCGTTATGACATCATAAAGTGGCCAAAATCTGATCAGCTCATTTTCAGACAGGTTTTTATCGAAATGGATCAGGACAAAAAGTGAGCGAATCTTTGTTCCTGAAACTTTCAGAGTCTCTTTCCAAAGAGGGGACACATGTTGATGTAGAAGAGACATGAAGAAGAGGGGACACATGTTGATGTAGAAGAGACATGGAGAAGAGGGGACACATGGTGATGTAGAAGAGACATGGAGAAGAGGGGACACATGTTGATGTAGAGGAGACATAAAGAAGAGGGGACACATGTTGATGTAGAAGAGACATGGAGAAGAGGGGACACATGGTGATGTAGAAGAGACATGGAGAAGAGGGGACACATGGTGATGTAGAAGAGACATGGAGAAGAGGGGACACATGTTGATGTAGAGGAGACATGAAGAAGAGGGGACACATGGTGATGTAGAAGAGACATGGAGAAGAGGGGACACATGTTGATGTAGAGGAGACATTAAGAAGAGGGGACACATGTTGATGTAGAGGAGGCATGAAGAAGAGGGGACACATGGTGATGTAGAAGAGACATGAAGAAGAGGGGACACATGTTGATGTAGAAGAGGCATGAAGAAGAGGGGACACATGTTGATGTAGAAGAGACATGAAGAAGAGGGGACACATGTTGATGAAGAAGAGACATGAAGAAGAGGGGACACATGTTGATGTAGAAGAGACATGGAGAAGAGGGGACACATGTTGATGTAGAAGAGACATGAAGAAGAGGGGACACATGTTGATGTAGAAGAGACATGAAGAAGAGGGGACACATGTTGATGTAGAAGAGGCATGAAGAAGAGGGGACACATGTTGATGTAGAAGAGACATGAAGAAGAGGATTTTGCACAATAGGTGACCTTTAAGAATGACGATGTAATCCAACGGGTACATCCCTTATCTTGTTATACATAAAAATCACCTTGTTTTCTTAATAAAACGGTACATTTTTGTTGGTTTCCTTAAACTGGCTTGGCAAGAAATGGAAATGTCCAGGAGCATCTTGCTTTCTGGATTATAAATGGTATTTTATCGACCATGCTGTCATCAAATCAGGATATTGGCCGATTGTTACTCAAAATAATATTGTGCAGCTGCCCCATATCACTTCCTTTAACCTGCTTGAGTATCTGATAATACGACCCCTCATAAAACATTCATGTTATTACACTTGACCTCGGTCTCTCAGTCACGGCTACGCTCGTTGGCAGGACGTTCAGAACGACGTCAGGTTCGCCATCCTCAACGAGCCGTTCAAAGGGGAGATGAGCAGAGGAAACTTCCTGGAGATCAAAAACAAGTTCCTGGCCCGCAGATTCAAGGTGAGCCGAGACCGCCCACCACCATCATGTTTATTATTTACCGGAGCAAGGGGAAGTATTATGAGGAAATACTCGAGCACCATTTGTCTAGCAATCACATCAAATCCACCTCTAAAGCTGTCTGGATTTTTGTTAGATTATATCATTTTAGTAGAAGTGGTAATAGTAGTGGGAATATAAGTAGTAGTAGTAGTAGCTAGTATTATTATTATTGTTATTATTAGTAGTAGTGGTAATAGTAGTAGTAGTAACACTAGTTGTAGTAGTAGCACTAGTACTGGTAGTGGTAGTAACACTAGTAGTAGTAGCAGTAGTATAAGCACTGGTAGTGGCAGTAGAAGTAGTAATAGTATTAGCACTAGTGGTAGTAGTAGTACTGGTAGTGGTAGTAACACTAGTAGTACTGGTAGTGGTAGTAACACTAGTAGTAGTGGTAGTAGTAGTTTTAGCACTAGTAGTAGTAGTAGCACTAGTACTAGTACTGGTAGTGGTAGTAACACAAGTAGTCAGCGACGTGCGGTCAGGTGAGGCAGAGCCTCACTTGTCATTCTCCAATGTAACGGAAAAAAAAAATAATAATAAAATGTGTCCACTGATCTGTGTTGTAAATGTGATTTCTGTTTGATTCCAATCGCTTTTTATAGTAAAAATCGGCTAATTTGCCGAGCTCCGCTACAACTACGGGGAGCGATGAGATTGAGAAGTGAGGCAGGGACGAGCTCTGCCTCACAGTAACTTGCTGGAGCACGGGCACTAATTTAGCGTGGGCACTTATTTTGTGAGCGCGCTCAAGCCAGTTACTGTGTGGTGAGGTGAGGCACAGATGAGCTCTGCCTCACCTCAGAATGCGTCACCCCCAAACTGTCTGGAAAGCAGGCCCTAAGCGCATGCCTGCACCATCTCACTGTATGTCACCAATGTAATGTTTGTAGATCCCTTTATTACATTTATCCTCGCCATCCATAGTCTCTAAATAACTTATTTCACGTATATATGATATTTAAGCTCGCTGGTCTCATCATACAACGGCAATGAAAAAAGCACCAGGGGAGGCAGCCACAACCTCTGCCGCACTGAAGGGGGCGCAAGTGAGCCCACAGGTTCTTGTTGCTACGGTTATTCTACGCAGAGACGGTAGAGGAAAACAACAAGCTAGGCTTTTGAAACTAGAGGGAGATAAGGAGGACTTTTACAAAAAAGTAATACAGATTGTTGTCCAGAAGGATAGCATGGACTTCATCTTCAAGTCAAGGTAAGACCACATTTGTAATGAAAATGGGATCTTACTAAGAGAGAACAATCCAATATTTAGATTTTGGGTAGGCTATCCTTTTGTTGAACGGTCTGTTTAAAATGAATCGAAGCATCAGACTAAAAAAGCTTTTGAAAATAACAGAATATTTCTATTAAAGGTGGGGTAGGTAAGTTTGAGAAACCGGCACGATATACACTTTTTGTTATATTCCATGGAATGCTCTTAACATCCCGATAGCAATGAATATCTTAAAGGGGGGGTAGGTAAGTTTCAGAAACCGGCTCGAGTGCACTAAAATTTGAAAGTACACAGCCGAAAAGAATCCGCCCCTTCCTTCAGACTTCCTTACAGAGCACCTCCTCCAACACACATGAACGCGCACATGACTTAGGTTGGCTATATAGTTCAGGGGAATTGTAAACCATACAAAAATGTCCAAGAGAAAAAGAGCGACCACGGCGTCAGATTTCAACTCGGTGTGTATGGGGGTTATTCCCTATCTTTATTCAAGAGCGTGGTATTTACATTTGAGAGCATACTTTATTGATTTCCTTCACTCAAACCCTGTCATCGCACCAAAGACAAACCAAAGAGTAACCGCCCTTACGGGACGCTGTAATAAGTAAAACGAACGCACCCGCAAGGACACCTGGCCTCCTATTGGTTGAGGGATTTTGACAGGATTGTTGCACAAAAGTTTCGAGCGCGCACAGAATAAATCTGAGAGCAGAAAAAATCCGTAAGCAGCAATATATCTGAGTGCAAGCGTACAGTTTGAGCAGAAGCAGAGCAAATCTAAGTGCAAGCAGGCACTATTTGAGTGCGAGGACAGGGTTTGAGGGAAATAAATACATAAAGTATGCTCTCAAATTTAAATACCACGCTCTTGAATAAAGATAGGGAATAACCCCCATAGGTGTGTTGCATCAGTAGTCGCCATCGTTGAAAAGCAACTCCGATATTGACTCTGGTTTGAATTCTCCTAGTTTCCACTTTGTTTTTGTTCCTAATTTGCTCCGTTACATTATTTCTTTTGCCACCAGTAGACGATGTTGAACCTAACTCTGCCATGGTGAAAGTGGCCGCCTGTAGCTGGCGAGTCATTTAAGTACTGCTGCAATGCACGCCCAATGACGGCACGCCCAATGAGGGCACGAGATACATTTGTGCGTGCACGAGATGGAAGGCTGACAGACAGGACGGCAATCCAATCCGTTTAGCCGGCCCGGCTAAACGGATTGGTCGTACTTTTTACAGTATTACGGCTTCCACAGATGAAATTTTTTAATGGATTTTTTGTCAAAGCACTTAAGATATTCATTGCTATCGGGATGTTAAGAGCATTCCATGGAATATAACAAAAGGTGTATCTCGAGCCGGTTTCTCAAACTTACCTACCCCCCCTTTAAGTGCTTTGACAAAAAATACATAAAAACATTTCATCTGTGGAAGCCGTAGTACTGTAAAAAGCACGACCACTCATTTTAGCGGCTAAAATAACCTGCCTGCCAGCCTTCCATCTGTGCACAAACTTATCTCGTGCCCTCATTGGTCATGTGCGCGTTCGTGTGTGTTAGGAGGGGCTGTGTATTTTCAAATTCTAGCGCACTCGAGCTGGTTTCTCCAAAATTACCTACCCCGCCACCTTTAAGGTCAAAATATATAATATTTGTAAATCTGACTCTGAAAGAGTCAGTGCCTCACCAGCCATGAACCTCACCGCACGTCACTGCAAGTAGTAGTGGTAGCAGTAGCAGTAGTAGTAGTAGTAGTATTAGCACTAGTAGTACTAGTACTAGTACTGGTAGTGGTAGTAACACTAGTAGTAGTAGTGGTAGCAGTAGTAGTAGTAGTAGTACTGGTAGTGGTAGTAACACTAGTAGTAGTGGTAGTAGTAGCAGTAGTAGTAGCACTAGTATAAGCACTGGTAGTGGCAGTAGTAGTAGTAGAAGTAGTAATAGTATTAGCACTAGTAGTTGTAGTAGCACTAGTACTGGTAGTGGTAGTAACACTATTAGTAGTGGTAGTGGTAGTAACACTAGTAGTAGTGGTAGCAGTAGCAGTAGTAGTAGTATTAGCACTAGTAGTAGTAGTAGTACTAGTACTGGTAGTGGTAGTAACACTAGCAGTAGTAGCACTAGTATAAGCAGTAGTAGTAGTAGCACTAGTATAAGCAGTAGTAGTAGTAGTAGTATAAGCAGTAGTAGTAGTAGCACTAGTATAAGTAGTAGTAGTAGTAGTAGTAGCAGCAGTAGTAGTAGTAGCACTAGTATAAGCAGCAGTAGTAGTAGTAGTAGCACTAGTATAAGCAGTAGTAGTGGTAGTAGTAGCAGCAGTAGCAGTAGTAGTAGTAGTAGTATAAGCAGTAGTAGTAGTAGCACTAGTATAAGTAGCAGTAGTAGTGGTAGTAGTAGCAGCAGTAGCAGTAGTAGCACTAGTATAAGTAGTAGTAGCAGTAGTAGTAGTAGCAGCAGTAGTAGTAGCACTAGTATAAGCAGTAGCAGTAGTAGTAGCACTAGTATAAGCAGTAGTAGTAGTAGTAGTAGCACTAGTATAAGTAGCAGTAGTAGTAGTAGTAGCAGCAGTAGTAGTAGTAGCACTAGTATAAGCAGTAGTAGTAGCAGTAGTAGCACTAGTATAAGCAGTAGTAGCAGTAGTGGTAGTAGCACTAGTATAAGTAGCAGTAGTAGTAGTAGTAGCAGCAGTAGTAGTAGTAGTAGTAGCAGTAGTAGCACTAGTATAAGCAGTAGTAGCAGTAGTGGTAGTAGCAGTAGTATAAGCAGTAGTAGTAGTAGTAGTGGTAGTAGTAGCAGTAGTAGCACTAGTATAAGTAGTAGTAGCAGTAGTAGTAGTAGTAGCAGCAGTAGTAGCACTAGTATAAGCAGTAGCAGTAGTAGTAGCACTAGTATAAGTAGTGGTAGTAGTAGCAGCAGGAGCAGTAGTAGCACTAGTATAAGCAGTAGCAGTAGTGGTCGTCCCCTGTGAGAAAGTGTGATTCTGTCTGTTGTTAATTCATATTCTTTCCCATCATGCTCATGTCTTCTCTCTGTGTTCCTTGGTCAGTTGTTGGAGCAGGCGCTGGTGATCGAGGAGCAGCTGCGCCGCGCTGCGTACCTGAACATGGCGGAGGACACGGCCCACCCCTCCATGGCTCTGAACACCCGCTTCAGTGAGGTGGAGTGTCTGGCCGAGTCCCACCAGCACCTCAGCAAGGAGTCCATGGCCGGAAACAAGCCCGCCAACGCTGTCCTGCATAAAGGTAAAACACCTGGGGAGTCAGACATATATGAAGGTGGAGTGGGGGTTGACATGCACCTGGAAAATATAAAAACTAAATGTGGGATTTGATGATGATGTGTTTTAGTTATAGAACGCTTTTCAAAGTCAACTTTATTGTGGTGGTGGTGGTGGTGGTGGTGGTGGTAGTAGTAGTAGTGGGAGTATTAGTAGTGGTAGCGGTAGTTTTAACACTAGTAGTAGTAGTGGGAGTATTAGTAGTGGTAGTAGTAATAGTAGTAGTTTTAGCACTAGTAGTAGTAGTGGGAGTATTAGTAGTGGTAGTAGTAGTTTTAACACTAGTAGTAGTAGTGGGAGTATTAGTAGTGGTAGTAGTAGTAGTAGTAGTTTTAGCACTAGTAGTAGTAGTAGTTTTAGCACTAGTAGTAGTAGTAGTTTTAGCACTAGTAGTGGGAGTATTAGTAGTGGTAGTAGTAGTAGTAGTGAGAGTATTAGTAGTGGTAGTAGTAGTAGTTTTAGCACTAGTAGTAGTAGTTTTAGCACTAGTAGTAGTAGTAGTTTTAGCACTAGTAGTAGTAGTAGTTTTAGCACTAGTAGTGGGAGTATTAGTAGTGGTAGTAGTAGTGGGAGTAGTGGTAGTAGTAGTAGTTTTAGCAGTAGTAGTAGTGGGAGTATTAGTAGTGGTAGTAGTAGTAGTAGTTTTAGCAGTAGTTTTAGTAGTAGTAGTAGTTTTAGCACTAGTAGTGGGAGTAGTAGTAGTGGTAGTTTTAGCAGTAGTAGTAGTGGGAGTATTAGTAGTAGTAGTAGTAGTAGTAGTAGTTTTAGTAGTGGGAGTATTGGTAGTGGTAGTAGTAGTAGTTTTAGCAGTAGTAGTAGTGGGAGTATTAGTAGTGGTAGTAGTAGTAGTTTTAGCAGTAGTAGTAGTGGGAGTATTAGTAGTGGTAGTAGTAGTAGTTTTAGTAGTAGTAGTAGTTTTAGCACTAGTAGTGGGAGTATTAGTAGTGGTAGTAGTAGTAGTTTTAGCAGTAGTAGTAGTGGGAGTAGTAGTAGTGGTAGTAGTAGTAGTAGTAGTGGTAGTAGTGCTTATAGCACTCATGTCTTTCCAAGTGAAATGAATCACGACAAAAGGAAGATTATTATAATAACGATCTAATTGACATTTATATATGTATCCCATGAACATAAAGTAATGAAACCGCCAGCTTCTATTTACTGGCTCACACATATTTGAACATTTTGGGATTTGAGCAAGTTTTAATATTTCGTTTTTTTGGTATTGATGTAATTGGTAATGTGTTAATTTCTGTCCTTGTGAAATGAATCGCTACAATCCCAAGATTATTATGACCAAAAAGACGTTTTTCTCAAGCAGATGATAATGTAATTGACATTTATCACATGAATGTAAAGTCATGAAACTGACAGCTTTGTTATTAAGTTATTCACTTTTTGTAAATGCATTTATTTGTGTGTTGCTGCTTCACTTAATCTATTTATATACCTTTCATTGGGATAAAAATAGGAAGTGTTTTCCCCGTCATGGTTTCAATGTGCACGACCTGTTGTGATACTATCAGCTGAATGGAAAAGGGAGCTATTATGGAAATACAAATATGTATTTCTATATATAAAGTATATCTAAATATAGCTACTAACGTGACCAGCAGTAAATGTCAGGTGCATCATTGTGGTCAGCTTCCATGTTTGAACAAGGAGAGCTATTTATGACCTCTGCAGGAGATAATCTACACAAACACCCAGTCGTAAAGCTTTGAGGTTATAAGAGATTATAGTCCCACAACACCAGGGTTTGGTTTTCCTTCATCACTCATTTAATCATTAGGTCATTGGGTTGATTAACAAAACAGAGAACAGCAACACAGTTCTTACTTCTGAGAGGCTGCGGACACCAAATGATTGGCATTTTTACCGGCAACCTTTCTTAAATCATTATAAAAATTAACAGATGAAGGGGAGATGCTGCTTGGCTGTAGTGACCGCGATTACTGTTTCTACTAGGATGGATTCACATTATGGTCTAGTGTAATATCCAAATCACAGGATGCAAAGTCATTTGTACTTAGTGTCTCTCCTGTGACATGTCTCCACGCTTTTAATGTTCAGAAAGCTCTTTATTGTTCTCATACTGCCTGTGCTGCAGCACCTCTTTTCACCCTCTGTCTGAAACCAGAGCCCAGTCTGCTCTGATTGGTTAGCTGGCCGGCTCTGTTGTAATTGGTCAGCCGCTTAGAGATGTCCCGCCCCTTAGCCTATCACGTACAATGTGCTGGAGCGCTGGCCAATAGAAGAGCGAGAGTTAGAGTGATGTTATTGTGTTACTGAAGTAAACAAAGGAGACCAGAGGCCTTTACTACGAAGCCGCATTTTCGCTTAGCCGGCTAACTTCAGGGAAAACTCTGGGTTTCCGGTCCTACGAAGCTGGTTCTCTTTTTAGCAGGCTAGATCTCCATGGTAACTTATGCTGAGCGGCTAACCTGGTCGGGACCAGGTTAGGTTGCAGGCTAAGAGCTCAACTCAGTGAAAGCACTGCCTGCTGACCAATCAGAGCTCAGTGTGCGGAGTTTAAAGCGATCAAGTCATATTACAGGAGAAAGGAAATACAGAAAAGCTGCCGTAGCTGGAAAGACGGCCGGCAAAAATCACCGACTGTGTGAACGTGAACATTAATAGAATATCACCTCCCATCTTCAGAGCAATCTGACTGTTATAACATTAGCGTTAAGAAAGCTTAATTAAATATCTGCCACAACATAAGTAACCGGATCAAAGTAACATGACGTACAGTCCGCGGCATATCACATCATAATGTATCATATATCTCCTTATCTGAGTCAGCTGAGCCGTATCTGGCCGTGCAACACTCACAGTGTCACATACTGTATGCAGAAGTATTATTTTAAGCAACACATTAAGTTGACGAAACACTCGAGACGAATGTAATTAAAGTCAGATCCACTCGTGTTTTAGACGGGGCAGTGATATCATAAACCTGTTAATGTACGCATTCAAACACTTGTTCTGTTACCAGCTGTATTCACCTTGCAGCTGCAGCTATGTGGCTTAGTTTAACTAAGTTTAACTTCTTCATATGTCTAATATTATAGTTTACTTTTCATTCAGGAAGTATGACGCTGCGCTGTCAGTACGCTTCTCCATGTTTGTGTTTGGTCAAATGTTGCTAGCCCCACCCCTTTCATGTGAACGCGCACCTAACTAGATAGGACACGGCTGGCTTGAGTTACCGAGTTGATAACCAGCGTCGTAGGACCGCTTAGCGAGAGCGCGTTTGTTTTGGATTAGGTAAACCGGGAAACTCAAACATATCCAGGGTATGTTGAACCGGCTTCGTAGTACAGGCCTCAGCTGAGGTGTTTCAAGCTGGTTTTACTGAAGCTTACGTTGAAATGTGGTCATTTTAAAACATACTTGCTAAAAATCGTAAAGAGTTACACATTTAGATGACAGCGGGTTTCTCACAGTTTGTCTCTGTGTTGTTTCTCCAGTTCTCAAACAGCTCGAGGAACTGCTAAGCGACATGAAGGCCGACGTCACGCGTCTCCCGGCAACCATCGCCAGGATACCCCCTGTCGCCGTGCGGCTTCAGATGTCAGAGAGGAACATCCTCAACCGATTGGCCAGCCGCGCCCCGGAGCTCTCCGCTCAGAGCCAATCACAGACGTCGCAGCAGATGCAGGTGCAGCGCTGACCAATCACATCGCTCCTTTCATTCTCACTGACTGAGGTTAGCTGCCCTCACCTCACCACCATGTAGCAGACGCCCCCCTGCCCCAAAAAAATAACCTTGTACAGCACAGGTTAGTCCCCTCGCTCTTCACCCAGAAACCATCCCTCGGACTCAGAGGAGCTTCAGCCGCTGGACGCAGACACGACAAGATTTCGACATTGATTTGGGGGATTTTCTTACGTTGATTTCAGGAGTTTCTGTATCCTGAGCACTGTGACTGAACTGCAGCCGCACCGACCTGCCCTTTGTCTCTACTGCAGGGTCAAACGTGTGTGTGTGTGTTTGTGTGTCTAGGGAGTGTGTGTGTGTGTGTGTGTGTGTGTGTGTGTGTGTGTGTGTGTGTGTGTGAGAGTGAGAGAGAGTGAGAGAGAGAGTAACTGTTATGTAACATGAAGAAGAAGACTGGAGCAGCATGCTTGGAGTTTACTGGTGCATTCTACTTGTTTTTGCATCATACAAAATGTCAAGGGATTTTCTTGTTTCTTTTAGAACATTTTTGACACTTTTTTTTTAAGATAACTTTATTGTCATCGTGTGTGTGTGTGTGTGTGTGTGTGTGTGTGTGTGTGTGTGTGTGTGTGTGTGTGTGTGTGTGTGTGTGTGTGTGTGTGTGTGTGTGTGTGTGTGTGTGTGTGTGTGTGTGTGTGTGTGTGTGTGTGTGTGTGTGTGTGTGTGTGTGTGTGTGTGTGTGTGTGTGTGTGTGAGAATGTGTGTGTGTGTGTGTGTGTGTGAGAATGTGTGTGTGTGAGAGAATGTGAATGTGCACCTCTACTGCAGAAAGCACCGAATTGAAGACCACGTCACATTTCTATCAGTCAGTCAGATCAGTCTCCTCCTCCTACGTCTTGACCCACTATCCTTAATCTCCACCCCCCCGTCAGGTGACCCCACCCCGGCTACTAACGCCCCCAGCAGCACCTCGACATTCCTGACTGCATCCCAGATTTACTCCCTGTAAAATTCCCGAAATACGAACATGCAATATCTCCGCAGCTTTTAGGTACATGGGATGGTTTTGAGAAACGATTAATTTAATTTCTTACTGTATATTGTCAAGTTGTTTTACATTATCGAAATATTATTATTACTATTATTATGATGGTTACCGCCTTGTTGTTTTTTTCATTGCTGTTTGTTTTTATGAACTTCAATAAAAATTCCACAGTTTTTCAACGTTTTGTTCACTTTCTAAAGAACTTCTGAGTGTTTTTTACCCATCACTTTGTGTTTTAGTGAAATGTCTAAATAATAATTGTGTCATTACATGTGGTGCAAAAAACTGGGAAAAGTCAAGACGTATTGGATTAAAAGGTGAACCCTGCTTCACTAAAACTATAGTTATTTAAAACAATAATGAAAATGCATGCGTTTAGGAAGTAGTGAGGAAACAACTGGTCAAATCAAACCAGATTATCCTGCAAACATTATGTGAGAAGGATGTTTAATATAATCTTTAAACGCCTCACTTGTAGACTTCAAATCGTCCAAATTTGACTATCTTTCTGTATTCTTCATACAACGTGGAGGCATGCCAGAAAAACAACCTTCTCCTTTCAAATTCACGGTAACACACGGTGAGTAACCGCTAAACCACGGGTGGGGAACCTTTTTCCTCTCAAGGGCCATTTACATTTTTTCAATATCCTCCAAGAGCCGTATAAATTATTGACCTCTGCTTAAAAATACTAAAATCACAGCCCATTCATTTCGCCTTTCTTTCATGCTGTGCAAAGAAAAAGCAACCTCTTAATCCAGATATCTTACCATGACTCGCACGCATGCACGTGCACGGTTGTGGCATGACCACCCAAACAGAAAGATATGGACACAAGATGTGTGCCAATGTATTTAGTTTCCTATCCATGTGAACATGATTTAAGTGTGGGGGGGGGGAATATATTTTTTTTAGCGGCGTTCTGGTGCTCTCCGTCAGAACTGCACCCCTGTCAGACGAGACATATACCACGTTAGGCAAGGACCCTAACCTTGGCCACGAAAAACAGGCACTCTCTTATTTAATTATTTTGCGGTCTAGATTTCTTTTCTTTTTTTTCTTTTTTGCGTTCGTTACCTCGAGGGCCGTATAAAATGGTCTCGCCCGGGGGCCGGAGGTTCCCCACCCCTGCGCTAAACAAATGATCATTTTAAAGGTTGAAGTATCCCTATGATGAATATAAAAAGTCCAGCTCTTACATTAAACTATTTTTAATGTGTTTCCTCTTTCCATGTTTTTTCTGTTCATCATGTGAACGCTGATTCCAGTCTAGGAAAGCGCAACAGAGCGAGTGACGAGCAGAACAGATCCTGATGCACCTTGTATGCAAACCTCGAAGGACAAGCAGGAATTTACATGGAGGCAAATGTGGATGTGCAGGAGAGCTCATAAAGGAGGAAGAGCACGACACAGGAAAGGCACAGTTTCTCCAGCAGACGGTTAGGAAGTCGAGACAATTAGAGTAAATGACAGGGCGGAGGATTAACCCAGCCGGATTCTTATCATGAGAGTTGGAGGCTAAACGGTGAACACGGAGAGCTGAACTGAGTGTAACTGACTGTGAGTTTAACTGTGTTTGTAAGGAGAGACACACACAGTCAGAGAGAAGTACACAGAGGAGAGCCTGGATCCACCCCATCACTTCCTGCTGCAGAAAACACATCCGTACTGCGAGAGACCCTAAAATGCCTTTTAGGTGAGTGTGTTTTTCTTTTCTTTACTGTAATTGCTAATCTTATACTTCCTCTGTCTTCTATTTCTACTTTTTCCACTTTTTTCTCCATTCTTTGTTCATGTTCCGGTCCTTTGAAGAAGATTGAAGATTCAACTTTAAGCGTCTTTGAGTTGTGAAAAGCGCTATATAAATAAAATGCATTATTATTATTATTATGAACTTATTGTCGTTACGTAGTACAGGTACTATGTAACAAAACGGTTTCTCTGCATTTGACCCATCCTAGTGTTAGGAGCAGTGGGCTGCCATTATGTACGGCGCCCGGGGAGCAGTGTAGGGAACGGTGCCTTGCTCAGGGACACCTCGGTAGCACTTGGTCTTTGAACTGGTGACCTTCCAGTTGCCAAGCCAAGTCTCTATGGACTTCACCACCACCGCCCTGTTGACGTGTGTTCAGTGGTTCTCTCTTAGTGGTGCTTTATGTGTGTTTTAATACATATTTTGCTGCAGATTTAAGATTTCTGAACATTTTCTATAATTAAAATGAAGCCTTAATGAAAAATAAAATAAAACCTAATGGATGAAACTTAAAAAAGATATAATACAATCTAGGAATAAGTCAAATGGATAAAATACCTAATCTCAGAAAATGTCATTTTACATCGGCTTATCTCCATTTTATTTAATATCCTTCATTTTCTGGGGGAAAAAACAAATGGGATATTATTTTTTTTGTCCTATCCAATAAATTAGACACCTGAAAAGATGGCTGTACAACGGTCTTCTCTGCAACTTGCAATAGTACCCACAATATCAATAATATAATACAATAAACGTTATTTAGAGCCTTTCAAACATCGCTACAAAGTGCTTTCAAATCAAATAAACAAAACTCAAAAGATAATGAAATCAACTAAAAGCTGTAAAACATAATCACATAATAAACCACAGAGTGAAACAAACAAAAAGGAGTAACACATTTCTAAAATCACACAAATAGATTATCAAATCAAGTTGTGCCACGGCCAAACACTGCTACAAAAAGATCTAGATTTTGATTTTAAAATAAAATGGCTTATTTAATTTCCAAGAGTTCAATCGCCATCCTCAAATTGCAAATGTTGCACATTCTTTCAAATCAAAAAGCACGAAGCACCTGACGTCAGGATTAAATGAGTAACTACGTCAGACTACTTATTTTGAGGTTTAGTCGGAGGAGGGTACAGAACATCATGTACAGTCACTCCTCTGACACACACTCTGATGCAGTGTGACAGAGTGTGTGTAACAACAATAAGGAGAGTGAGCACATCTAGGAAACATCACTATTTTCACTCAGAGGCTGTGAGAAGAAAAAAAAGTGTTTTGTTTTCTACAATGCACAAACTGTTATGAGCTAACCACGACCAACGACACCTGCAGTGTGTGTGTGTGTGTGTGTGTGTGTGTGTGTCCTAGCATTACTATCCTTGTGGGGACCTGTTTTGTAAATCTGTTTACACAGTCACGTGTGGGGACTCGCCTCCCTTATGGGGACAAATTGGAGGTCCCCATAAGGAGAATCATTAATTTTAGGGTGAAGACTTGGTTAGGGTTAGGCATGTGTTGGTTGTGGTTAAGGTTAGGATAAGTCTCCAGGAAATGCGTGAAAGTCAATGTAATGTCCCCTGAAGTGGTGTGTGTGTGTGTGTGTGTGTGTGTGTGTGTGTGTGTGTGTGTGTGTGGTAACAGTACATTGGATGTTCTTCCATTCATTTTTAGCTCGTTACTTTTGCTCAAACACAGTGTAGAAATCAGCTTCATGCGTTTTTCCTTCTTGCATATTTGCAGTAAAGCTAAACAAAAACTAGTGTGTTTTCTTGCATATTTGCACCCAGCACTAAACATGACACAGGGTAGAGTCTAATGAGTGTTGGTCTTGGGACATAGAGGTCTGCCCTTTTCAAAGCTGTTGTAGGTCAGCATGATTTGCAAGTTAAATGTCTCTGTTTGTTCCACACCTTGCAAAATGTTACTTCATGTGTTTGTGACATTAAACAAAACTCCCTAACAGTGCATCGGTTTTGTGTTGCATTATGGGGAAACTGATGTCTCTCACAAGCCTCTGCATGCCTTTAAATATATCAGTGTAGACACCTGATAAAACACTTTTTGGTTTAGAGTATCCTCTTCAAACCACTGGTTTTAATTTTGCAGTTTCAGTCGTTTAATAATGAGACAATCTCACAGTTGCAAATGGTCTACCAGTTATACACACACATATATATATAAAGAGGGGGGAAGGTTAAACTGCAAATAAGGAAGTGTTCTCTGACTGTGACCTTTGTGTTACGCTCTCTCACTCACACACACACACACACACAC
The DNA here is from genome assembly GCA_028583405.1 of Pogonophryne albipinna. NCBI lineage: Eukaryota > Metazoa > Chordata > Actinopteri > Perciformes > Artedidraconidae > Pogonophryne > Pogonophryne albipinna. The sequence continues at coordinate 874,841 of JAPTMU010000040.1, forward strand.
ACACACACACACACACACACACACACACACACACACACACACACACACACACAGACACACACACACACCTGGAAGTAAAGAACAAAAAGGCGGTGGTAGCAGAGAGGCAGGCAGGTGGGCAGGCGCAGAGGAACAGCTTTTCTAATGTCTGGCTGAGAGACTAACGGAGGCAAGAGAAGCTCAAATTGGACATTTTGTGGATTATTCCTGCAACAAAAGGAATGACTGGACTCTGGGTCATGATTCACCGACGAATGGAGAAGTTTGAACCTTCCTTTTGGGTTTTTTTTATCAAGAAAACGACACAATTTTCACCAGTTTGATCTCACTTTGTTCTTAAATATGACTTTTTATTTTGGTCGTCTTTAAAAAAAACACGTCTGTATCTGTTGGTGGGATTCCGGCCTGTCAGCTATTTAGGTTCCTGTCTTGCTTTCACTGTTGTGAGAGAGAGAGAGAGAGAGAGAGAGAGAGAGAGAGAGAGAGAGAGAGAGAGAGGAGAGAGAGAGAGAGAGAGAGAGAGAGAGAGGAGAGAGAGAGAGAGAGAGAGAGAGAGAGAGAGAGAGAGAGAGAGAGAGAGAGAGAGAGAGAGAGAGAGAGAGAGAGAGAGAGAGAGAGAGAGAGAGAGCGGTCAGAGAGACGTCTACAGAGCGGGCGTCTCCGAGAGAGTCAGAGGGGTTCAGAGGACGCTGAGAAGAGTAAGTGTTTCACCTGCTTTCCTATCGGGACGCGACGAGGAGGAGAGGGCGGGTTGTTGGAGGGATGTTTTGTAGTTGCGTGATACAAAGAGACAGTTGTTTCTATGCATGAGAATAAAGTGATTTAGCGTGAAGTGAGGAAGTTTTGAGGAACTGGGTGTTACTTTTTTGTTAAATTCAAGATATACTGTGCACATGTGCAGGTACACGTGACTCTCTCCCTGGTCCCAGAAGAAGAGAAAAGGCATCATGGTTCGGTGAGTCTACCCCCGCCGCTCCGCCGGACGCTTCAGTCGGTCGTGTTTTGTGCAAGGCGTGATGACAACTTCTCTGTTTCCATTCCTCCTTCTCTGCTGTCCTGCTCTGTTCCTCTATCATGTGCTTTCTGTGTCTGTTTGCGCAAAGAACATGTGTCATAAAGGGTGCTTTAGCTCCGAGGTTGAGTAAGAAACACTTGTTGTTGTACCCTTGACATGCAATGTTCCCTTTACTTTGAGTTTTCCTTCTGTGACTGTGTCGATCAGATCTTATTTCTTAACACATTTGTCGTATAAAATGATTTTTTTTCAGAGGGGAAACATATATTTAAGTGCAAACACAATCTAAATTTTCATTACAACAGTTACAATTTGTATTCTCTAGCATTTAAAGCTTTAAATTGTGCATTTTTACTCTGCTTACACATTATTCAGTAAATAATGTGTAAGCAGCATGCGAGGTTGCAGGAGAGCTACCATAACGACAAATACCCAAAGTCTGTTAAACATTTGGAAATTGTTTTTGCATTGTAGCTTCTGTCCAAGGCGTTACTTAAAAAACAAACATGTGTAGTCTAAGTTTGACCAACACAGACTTTTTCCAACCGCAAAGGGCTCCAGGAAATGATCAAATAGATATTTCAACTGAACTGATGTAATCCTGTTACACTGAGAAACTTACATTTTGTTGAAAGGGACGTTTGGTTAAAGTAGTGTCGTTTTAAAACCAGCTTGGTGGTATTTTAGTTGGAAAAACTGTCTTTTATTGCACCAGCTGTAGAGATAATGTGTTAACACATTGTTAAAACAAAGCATTTTAAGTTTGGTTTTTGTGATAATAATACAGACCGTGAAAACAGAAACTGGGCTTTAAATTATTAGTTTCAATATCAGTTACGCTACCAATTAAACAACCTATCATTTCATTAAGAAAAAGACCACAACAAATGACAGATGCTTGTAAAAAGTTACCACACACTTTCAAACTTAAGTGAAACATGGAAAGATGAAGCGACATTTTCGAGACCTTAATGAAGAAACTCTTACCCTCTGTGTTCCTCTCTGGAGTGAGAAAATAACACGGGGTGTACGTGGACGTTACTGCGTGGAAATGCCTCTTTGTTGTATCTCTGTGTACTGGTTGCAATATTTATATTCGTGTGTGTGTGTGTGTGTGTGTGTGCGTATAGGTGGTTCCACAGAGACATCACAGGCCTGCAGGCCGAGGAGATGCTGAAGACTCGGGGGATTCACGGCAGCTTTCTGGCTCGACCCAGCAAGAAAATCGCCGGAGATTTCTCCCTCTCTGTCAGGTAATGAAGCTGAAGCACCACAAATATCTCTTTTATCCAGAGGTGGGAAGTAGTGGAGTACAAATACTTTGTTACTGTACTTAAGTACATTTTTCTGGTACCAGTACTTTACTCCACTACTTATTTTTCTGACGACTTTTTACATTGACTTCTTACATGTTGAACCCAAATACCTGTACTTTCTACTTCTTACATGTTGAACCCAAATACCTGTACTTTCTACTTCTTACATGTTGTTGAACACAAATACCTGTACTTTCTACTTCTTACATGTTGAACACAAATACCTGTACTTTCTACTTCTCACATGTCGAACACAAATACCTGTACTTTCTACTTCTCACATGTTGAACACAAATACCTGTACTTTCTACTTCTTACATGTTGAACTCAAATACCTGTACTTTCTACTTCTTACATGTTGAACTCAAATACCTGAACTTTCTACTTCTTACATGTTGAACACAAATACCTGTACTTTCTACTTCTTACATGTTGAACCCAAATACCTGTACTTTCTACTTCTTACATGTTGAACACAAATACCTGTACTTTCTACTTCTTACATGTTGAACTCAAATACCTGTACTTTCTACTTCTTACATGTTGAACCCAAATACCTGTACTTTCTACTTCTCACATGTTGAACTCAAATACCTGTACTTTCTACTTCTTACATGTTGAACTCAAATACCTGTACTTTCTACTTCTTACATGTTGAACCCAAATACCTGTACTTTCTACTTCTTACATGTTGAACACAAATACCTGTACTTTCTACTTCTCACATGTTGAACCCAAATACCTGTACTTTCTACTTCTTACATGTTGAACTCAAATACCTGTACTTTCTACTTCTTACATGTTGAACCCAAATACCTGTACTTTCTACTTCTTACATGTTGAACTCAAATACCTGTACTTTCTACTTCTTACATGTTGAACTCAAATACCTGTACTTTCTACTTCTTACATGTTGAACCCAAATACCTGTACTTTCTACTTCTCTCATGTTGAACTCAAATACCTGTACTTTCTACTTCTCACATGTTGAACACAAATACCTGTACTTTCTACTTCTTACATGTTGAACACAAATACCTGTACTTTCTACTTCTTACATGTTGAACTCAAATACCTGTACTTTCTACTTCTTACATGTTGAACTCAAATACCTGAACTTTCTACTTCTCTCATTTCCCAAACAGCTGGTTCCTTTAGTCTGAATGTGTGTTTGGTGGCGTGATCTTTATTCTTTAGAGTCATTGCGTGCCTATTGATTTGAACACGATCCGTGTATCCATCATTTCCTGGTCTTCTCTAAAGAAGAGGGACCAATGGAAACGTTGTCATGTTGCCGTTGTTCAGCATGGAAACATTCATTAGCTAACAATGACATTATTGTTCTCTTAATATAAAGGGAGGTCAGGTACTCTTTAAAGCAGCTGCTAGTTATGGGTACTTTTTACTGAAGTACACTTCAAAGCCTCTTTACTTTGACTTGAGTAAAGAAGTTTAGTCAGTACTTCTACTTTCACCAGAGTATTTTTAAACACGAGTATCTGTACTTCTACTTGAGTAAAGGATGTGTGTACTTTTGCCATCTCTGCTTTTATATCTCCACAGAGGAGAATACATACTACTCTATTTTAAGTTTTGTAAGCGCATCTTATGGCTCTTCTACGTACATTTGAAAGAACACAAGAAATGATGCTTGCGTGTGGAGTGTGTGTGTGGAGTGTGTGTGTGTGTGTGTGGAGTGGGTGTGTGGAGTGTGTGTGTGGAGTGTGTGCAAGAGTGAAGGCTCACACAACACGTTTTTACATGTCTCGTCATCCTACGTCCCAAAGGCAAAAGCATTAGATCAACTGGAGTCTTTAAACTGAATACATACATATTGTGTATGTACTTGTCCCCCTGTCACCTTGAGGCAGGGGGACCATTCACTAAAAAAGACATATTAAAATGACTGCCTTTCTCATTGTATATTTGACACTGTTTATGCTAAAAAGTAAATGTATAAATGAACTATGCAACTTCCAGGTTAGCAGGTCTGTAACTTTGATCTGCGTGTTATCACCGGGCAGGATGAGGGACTATCTAACGAATACAGTCAAACATAAACATTAATACTCTGCTTCCTGGTCTTAAATTAGATTAGCGGTAACTCCACATTAAAATGATTATTATAAAGCAGGCAGTATTTTATTTATTATGATATAAAAGAGGACCTAGAAACCGAAACTACAGATTAAGCTACTTTACTCCAAACACATTTTCAACAGTATAATCTGTAAGAATCAAATATCAATTGAAGGATTTGATTTGTGTCGTTTGTGCGCCGTGTGAATTTTACCAAAAGAGCAAATAAACCGTGAAGAAATATCTTAATGCAGTTTGAACTATCATTCCTGTCATAGAGATGTTTTATTTGACTGTAATCTGGGAGGTTTTGGTCTGAATTGGGATTATCTGACTTTATTCTAAGGAGTTATTCAACAATGTGAAAGTAGCACGTTTGGTTGCAGGAAAGCAATCAGGTATGAAGTCAAATATTTAGATATTGTCGCTCCTAAGAACGGCGGGTTTAAAACTGGGGTTTACATGTACTTTCTTCGGTTGTTTCCCCTCAGGGTGGGCGAGCAGGTGACCCACATCCGGATCCAGAACACGGGGGATTACTACGACCTGTACGGCGGGGAGAAGTTCGCCACGCTGTCCGAGCTGGTGGAGTATTACACGCAGGAGAACGGCATCCTGCAGGACAAGGACTGCACCATGATCGAGCTCAAGTACCCTCTGAACTGCTCCGACCCCACCACTGAGAGGTGGGTGCCCTCTCCCTGCTCACTGTAGTGCTACTTGTTTCCCTACATGGTCTCTGTTACGGTCCTTTTGTCCTGTCTTAAACCTTTCCTTCGAATATTTTATGAATTGTACGGTGTCCTTAGGTGCTTTGAAAGGCGCCAAGGACATTAACATATTATGAAATGACATTATGAAAAAACATCTGCATACTTCCTCCACCAAGACCATCAGAATCAGGTTTATAGCCAGGTACGTTTACACATGCAAGGAGTTTGCTTTGGTGTATAAGTTGTAAAATAAGGTCCAAAATATAACGATTAGAAGACATTTTAAGATTAAAGAATTTACACCAAATTGAAATATACAAAACAAAACACATTTGTAAATTGTAAAAATACTCCATTTAAAAGGCAGGATAGATTTCCATGAAATAAAAAACATGTATGCCCCTCAGGATGATAATATAATAACTTGAATGACCACATTATTTGTATTCTTGTGCCGACGTAAGGTTACGTATTTAATTTGTAAAATGTAGCATTTTGTTAGCTAGCTAGAGCTAAGAAGCAGAGGTGGAAGAAAGCTGAAGTAACAATGATAACATGTCAAAATACTGTGTTACAAGTAAAAGTCTTGCATTTAAAATCAAAGTACAAAAGTATTGGCCTTAACGTATACTAAAAGTACTAAAAGTAAAAGTACTCGTTATGCCATTTCACATCATACATACTACTGCATTATGATTATTGTGTTCATCACAGCTGGTGAGGGGGGGGTGATTTTAAAAACGGTGTATTCTTCTGCTAGATATCTCAACCTATAATTATATGACATAGTGTATTTATTATTTTATGTTTTGTTTGAATTAGCTAATAATTTAAATCTATGAATAAATAAAGCTGTTATGGAGTAAAACATTAAAATATTGGCTTCCACAATGTTGTGGAATAAAAGTATAAAGGAATATGAAATGGAAATATTTAGGTAAAGTACACGTAACTCAAAATTGTACTTGAGTAAATGTATTTCACACTACTCTCCCTGTACGTAGGTTAATATTGAACACACACACACACACACACACACACACACACACACACACACACACACACACACCCACACACACACACACACACACACACACACATACCATGTATACATCACTTCAGGGGACATTACATTGACTTACATGCACTTCCTGGAGACGACTTACCCTAACCATAACCAACACATGCCTAACCCTAACCTATTCTTCCCCATAAGGGAGGCCAGTCCCCACACGTGACTGTGACAGATTTAGGTCACACACACACACACACACACACACACACACACACACACACACACACACACACACACACACACACACACACACACACACACACACACACACACTTTTTTTTACTGCGGAGAATAATTGTCCTTTTCACCGTGGTATTCCATGGACTTTCATACTTTCCTCGAGGGGTGAAGGTGTTTTATTAGAAGCTTTTAGAAAATACATTTTAGATCTAATAATAGCGTGTTTGTCACTCTGTGAGTCAGTGAAAACAAACACCCACACCCCGAGAGTTCACAGCCGTGGAGACTATACTTTGTACTAACTTGTGTATTTCATTTCAGTTCAGTTGTGCATTTGGTTAGACTTTAAACCTCTGCTGCATTCAAGATGGAAACATTTGTATATTTCTGGATTTTTTAAGTTAAATATCTCCAACAGATCGGATGAAACGCTCTGCGTGTTAGAATTATTAGTGGTTGATAGGTTAAATAAAATGTTATCTGTTCTTATCACCCTCATTAAAAAAGCAGAAATCTGTGAATTTGCAAACATCTAAAGAACAAATAATTGATTTAGTAAAAGTGATGTAAGCAACACAACGATATAACCATCGAGGAATAGATAACAGAACAAACCTTCACACAAACAATTAGTTCATAAACACAAACCAATAAACAACATGAATGTGACCAAAAAGGAGCGGGGCATCTTCAACTCAAGGATATTTACTTCCTTCCAAATGTCTTCAATCTTTATGCAATTTGTAACAAATCTTAAATGGATTTCTGTTAATAATGAATACTCCTTTTGCTTACTGAATCAAAGGCTTTGTCTGACTCCTGCAATGACGGAAAACATGCTTAATTATAACCTATTTGACCTCTTTCTTAACACACACAGATACTGGAAATAGATGATGCAACCACTCGCCAAAAGGAGACGCGAGCACTTCCACATTAAGTGAAGTGGCTGTTTCATTGTTGCACCTAACGCTTTTCCAGAGGACTGTCAGCTGTAGTTACTCGCAGAATACGAGTTTATATTCAACATCAAAAAACATCCTTTTGTGAGGAACAATCGTGTTTCTATTTTATGTGAAATTTCACTGTTTAAATTAGACCTAACTTTTTTTCACACTCATCTTATTCACTAAATACCCTCAAACGGAACATCAGCAGCTTTTCACTCAGCATATACACAAAGTAACAGACATAACGTCTTCTTAAAAATATAATTTGACATATAGGACTTGCTATTTTGAATGTAGTTGTTTGTAATCGTAGCTTTCAGAAACTCGTAATTATCTCTGTTTGCTAAATATAGTCACTAAATTATTTCCAACATCTGCAAACCACATCAAAATACTTCTCCAAACTGTTTCCGTGAACAAGATACAAATCTCAATCTGTTTGCACTTTAAAAAAAACATTTATCCTCATACTTTTTATTCTAATTAGCTCACAATGCATATTTAAATTCACTGCATAAGTTTGATTATTAATGGACTTTTTCTATAAGCTAGAAACATTGTGCAGCTGCTTGAAGTAGGTTAATGTCCACCTGATAAGCTCATCGGCATGAACTGCTTTTATGAGTCAAGGAGGACTTTCTATCGTGTGTGTGTGCATGTGTGTGTGTGACTGTGTACTTCACCCTTGCTGGAAGCTCTGCCCCCCCTCGTCCTTCTCTCTCTGTCAGTTGTCTAACTTCCCTTTTGTTTCTGCGGTTGGAAACTTTAAGTTTTGACACATTTGAAAGCAGTGGCCAGACCCGGCGTGTCTTCCTCTTATTGCACACTCCATCGAGTTCTTGCTCACTCGCTGGCTGCCTCTTCCTCATCTCACACAATCTTTAGTCTCTCATCTTAAAGCACACACACACACGCACACGCACACACGCACACACACGCACGGAAGCAGGTCAGCGTTTATGTCATGTATCTGGAGGCTTATCTCTTCTCAGCAAAGAGGAAAGATAAGGTTGTTGAATTTAATGGCACTTTATTGCAGGTTGATGATTGCGTGTTCATCTTGGATGTGCATAGTTTAATTGTTGCCTTTTTAATTTTTATTTTACAGTTTTAAATAAATGATTCCCTTGCACAAGCTGTCCCTTATCTTCTGCAAAAGTGCATGGACAGAACTTTTATTTTTTTGCTTTTTAGTCTGCAGGTGCTCCATGCAACCTGTTGTAAATACTAACCATGAAGTGCTTACTGTGTGTGTGTGTGTGTGTGTGTGTGTGTGTGTGTGTGTGTGTGTGTGTGTGTGTGTGTGTGTGTGTGTGTGTGTGTGTGTGTGTGTGTGTGTGTGTGTGTGTGTGTGTGTGTGTGTGTGTGTGTGTGTGTGTGTGTGTGTGTGTGTGTGTGTGTGTGTGTGTGTGTGTGTGTGTGTGTGTGTGTGTGTGTGTGTGTGCAAAGGCTATAAATAATCTGTCCTCTTCAGCCACGAAATCTGCGATCAGACTTTTTCCGACCGCATAACAGGAAGTTTAGAAGAAGAAATCGAGAACAGTGCCTAAATTTACGCAGCCCAACCTGACCGAGTGAGCCTTCACTCTTGCACACACACTTCACACACACACACACACACACACACACACACACACACACACACACACACACACACAGAGTACGCCGGGGGACAGAAATATGTCGGCCTGTAATAGCAACATGTGTACTTGCTGTTTTTAACTGCATATACGACGAATGCACCTGATTCTGTTGTGGCTTTCTATTTGCGCTCAGTGTGTGGAGAGGAACGGTCTCGTGCACCACATCAGTGAGAGGCAGACAACCGCTGAGCCCTGAATGCACTTTAACACACGCTATTCACAGACAAACATTCAACTGGGCTCACATACAGTAAGAAGACTGCTTGTTCTTTGCTGGAATACCTCACCCCCAAAATGACCATTTGTATATTAGTTTCCTGTGTTA
>JAPTMU010000040.1:889136-954421 GCA_028583405.1 Pogonophryne albipinna
CTGTTCCAATCAAATCAACGTATAAATAGATGTGTGTGTTCCCTGACGAGTCATGTTTTCCCGTGTGTGTGCAGAACGACAGGTACACAGTGGGCGGTTCAGAGATGTTCGACACGCTCACAGACCTGGTGGAGTTTTACAAACGTAAAGGCATCGAGGAGATCTCCGGGAACTGGGTGCATCTCAAACAGGTGCATATTTTCCAAATGATAAGACAGATGTCAGAATGAGAGTGAGCGCCAGTCCGCGGTGAAACAATCGAAAACAGGTCATTTATTTTAGCAGCGCACAGATAGGAAGCGTTGCTCACAGCTCTGTTGCCCTACTGAAGGTGAAGTGTGTTATTCATTAGATGTTTCCCTCACTCAAGCTCAGTCAAATCCGCTTTATTGCCATTTTTTAGACCGTACTGCCAAGAACACAACATTTAATTTACATAACAGTGTGTGTATGTATGGTAATATGGCTTGTGGCGCAGTGGAGGGGGAGCACAGGTTCAAACCCCACTGCAGTCAGCATGTCGTTGTGTCCCTGAGACACTTCACTCCAAATTGCTCTTGTGGTGATTGTTCACAGTATTGAGTGTGTAAGTCGCTTTGGATAAAAGCGTCTAACAAGTAATATGTAATGTAATTTAATATATATATTTGTAATCTCGACCTATTTTGACCATACATGTACTTTGTTTGAAATACCATCAATTTTTTTTATATGCAGTATACATACAAATATCTGTGCCTTGAATCCTACAAATAGTCATTAGAAAACTAACCAAAGTAATTACTAAAAGTATATTCTTTATGTTAATAAAAAATAGATAAATAATAATAACAAATACATAGAAACAGCCCAGGTAATTAATACATATTTTTAAAGTTTAGTTGGTCTCTCTCTCTCTCTCTCTCTCTCTCTCTCTCTCTCTCTCTCTCTCTCTCTCTCTCTCTCTCTCTCTCTCTCTCTCTCTCTCTCTCTCTCTCTCTCTCTCTCTCTCTCTCTCACATTCAAACTCCAAGAAGCTTTATTGGCATGAGCAGTATTTTTCAAAGCACATTTGTACAAAGTGGTATAACAGTGGACCTTTAAACAACCATGTTAATAACAATAATATGTGATGTGAAATAAGATAAACAATCTGAACATGCTCTCTGTCTCTTCCCCTCTCTGCAGCCGTATTTCTCCACCCGGGTGAACGCGGCAGACATCGACAGCCGGGTGAAGCAGCTGGACCTGACGCAGCAGCCGCAGGAGGGCGAGGGCGAGAAGACCAAGGCCGGATTCTGGGAGGAGTTTGACGTAAGATTTGACCCCAGCCTTAGTCATGTTTCCTATAGATAGATAGATAGAATCCTTTATTGTCATTATACAGGTTCAATGAGATGAGTAGAGCTACTCCTTTTTTTAAGGTGAAAAAATACAAAAAAACAAACAAGAGACGTACAACATTGATGCTTTTGTCTGTGATACAAGAACCACAGTAGTGCTCTGAAGTGGGGGAAAGTAAAGTATGCTTCAGACTTTTTAGGACAGATTGAGTGTGTATAAAGTCACTTCCTGACTTCAGGGACTGTGGAGGACTACAGGTGCAATGCTACCATCGTGTGGCGGTGGAGATTGCGTAATAAGTCACAGCAGGGTTTGAGTAAAGGGTGCACTGGAAGAGAAATGATACTTAAAACACTACCTAACAAACCAGAATGACATTAAATTAAAGAGCTACTTTTATAGCTTATTTGACTATTTATTAAATGCAGGTGGTGTTGACTACTTTCCTAAACTAGAATATTGTTGACTTGATGTTTTTCTCATTAATTGGCCTACAAAATGTCAGATTATTGTAAAAAAAGGCTAATCGTTACTGCATTTTTTTCCTAGATTGGTCCAAAATGTAATGACGTTTAGTTAATGATACAAGACATTTATCAAAACAACAACAAAGCCTCAAAATCAAGATGTTTCTGACAACGACTGATCCATTAATTGCTTAACTGTCTACTCTTCAGTGTGGACACTATTGGTAGTTGCAGAGTCATAGTTTGATTTTAGTGGAATACTGTCATATATGTTCCTCTCTTATATACTAATGGCAAACAATTAGTATAAAATACACATACTATATATTATTAGTAACAATTTAGGGCACACTTAGTGTAACACAGTCGTCTCTTTGTCCCGCCAGGCTCTTCAAAAGTTCGAGGCGAAGGTGAAGAAGAGCCGAGAGGAGGGTCAGAGGCCAGAAAACAAGAGCAAAAACAGATACAAGAATATTCTTCCCTGTGAGTTTCAATCATTTAATCTTCCTCATTAACCAAATCTCATGAGACGTTTTGATCGCTGACTTTAACCAATTGTTCTTCTTCTTCAACCAAGTCAACGAGACCCGGGTCGCCCTGCAGGACATGGACCCCGAGGTCGTGGGTTCAGATTACATCAACGCCAACTACGTGAAAGTAAGTTTCAAAATAACACAAAAAACGACAAAATCCCAACAACAATAATCCTCAGAAATGTTTACTATTATTTCAAAGTAAAAGTCAACTTTATTGTCAATCTTTCAGTTTGTGTGTACAGACAGTGAGATCAAAATACCGTTTCCCACAATCCTTTATTCCTGTATTTGTTGTTGTTTTCACCCAGAACAAACTGTCGGAGAGCAGCAAACCTAAAGTTTACATCGCCACCCAGGGTTGCCTGGTAACAACTGTCAACGATTTCTGGCAGATGGTGTGGCAGGAGAATACCAGGGTGATCGTCATGACAACACGAGAGGTCGAGAAAGGCCGGGTCAGTATTAAGGGTTTTTACATGATGTGTCTTTTCTGAAATACTGACAGCGTTTATATTTTTCCCAGATTCCACCCAGGTGTCGGGATCTCTTGAAAATCATTTTAACTGAAAGCATGAAACGCTAAAAAGGCCAAAATATCTGGTTGATATTTAATAAGGGAAATCCCTTCCTTAAAGGAGGGGTAGGTAAGTTTGAGGAACCGGCTCGAGATACACTTTTTGTTATATTCCATGGAATGCTCTTAACATCCCGATAGCAATGAATACATTAAATGCTTTGACAATAAATCCATACAAACATATCATCTGTGGAAGCCGTGGTGCTGTAAAAAGCACGACCAATCATCTGAGCCGGCCCGGCTAAAGTAACTGGATGGCCTACCTGCCTGTCAGCCTTCCATCTGGGCACAAACTTACCTCGTGCCCTCATTGGTCATGTGCGCGTTCGTGTGTGTTGGAGGAGGGGCTCTGTGAGGAAGTGGCAGATTTTTTCCCGCTGTGTATTTTCAAATTCTAGCGCACTCGAGCTGGTTTCTCCAAAATTACCAACCCCACCTTTAAAGGTCCCATGTCATGGCCATTTCTACTGATCATATTTCCATTGTTGAGGTCTACTAGAATAGATTTAAATTGTCAATTTTCCAAAATCACATTGGTTTCTCATACAGCATCTCTGTATAGTATGTGTATTCACTCTATGTCCTAAACGGCTTGTTGGAGCTCCTGCCCCCCCCTCTCTGTGAGCCCAGTGTGCTCTGATTGGTCGGGACGTTGCGAGGCTCGTTGCGAGGCTCGTTGCGAGGCTCGTTGCGAGGCTCGTTGCGAGGCTCGTTGCGAGGCTCGTTGCGAGGCTCGTTGCTGCTCGCCGCTGCTGCGAGCTGCGGACAGGTTTCCGTGTCCGTGATACAGCGAGAACAAGCGAAACTCATCCTGAGCACACAAACACTCACAGCCGAAGTACAAACAATAAGTGTGGCTTGATATTGAGTAAGAAAAATGTTTATAACGCTGTGAGAATGGGTCTGCGGAGAGCATTTCTCCGCCCTCCCAACTCGTCTATTACCAGCGTTCAGGGAGCTCTATGCAAGTCAATGGGACTCCCTGTTAGTTAGCCAAGGGATCCTGGTGTGTGAGGTGCTCCGCGGATTGGTCCATTTGGGCCAATCCGGTCATTTGTTGTTGATCTGGGTTTTCACACGTCAGAGAACCCAGGAAGCAAACAATGGAAAATGAGAAATCTCCAACGAGGCGTTCTGGGGCAGCATAGACAGGTCTTTTCTGTGTTAGAGTTTTACTCGCTACAGGGTGTACTTTGAGGGTTTTGACTCTGCAGACCGTTTACATGCAGAAAAACCTTCATAACACACAAGGGGACGGGTAATAACCGGAAAAGCATGACATGGGACCTTTAAGTCACGCATGTTTGGAAACATACTCCTATCGAACACTGTTGTATTTTATGGAGTATGCAGCACACTGTAAATATAAATCCCAGCCTACGTCACTGCAATGGCTTCAATCATCTTTTGATATTTAGATCAAATGGCTCTCATTGTTGTTTCTAGTTGCAGTTCTCCTTATTGTTGTAGGTGACATTGATTTTTAAGAATGAACCGGCAGATGATATAAATAAATCAGAGCTGATCTGATTTCAGTTTTATCTTTCTGAACACTTTTTTACTCAGCGTCCTTAGTTGAGAGAACCTATTCCCTTTACAATAAACAGTGTGTGTCATGGTGAGCTTGGGCAACATATTAAAACACACAAAGTTCCAAAAATAAGAAAGACGACAACACGCTCTACATTAGAGGTTCCAATTAAGAAATTATACAAATATGCAAAGCGTTCAAAATAATCCACAAAAAACCTCAAACAACAGTTCCCTGGAGATATGTTAGAATTGACTTTATATATTCTTTATTTTGTGTGCAGAATAAATGTGTGCCGTATTGGCCCGACCTTCAGAGCTCTAAGGAGTACGGCCCCTTCCTGGTGACCTTGACTTCAGAGAGAGAAGCGACAGATTACAAGATCAGAGTTTTGGAGATCGCTCTTGTGAACAAGGTAACCTCAAAAACACCCTCTTTGATTTCAAAGTCAACTTTATTGTCAATCTTTCAGTTTGTGTGTACAGACGGAGAGATCGAAATACAGTTTCCCACAATCCCGAATACAAAAACAAATATGTATATACCTATATATCAAAGACACATTTATACATATGCACACATTAAGACCTAAATAAAAGCACAACAATCAATATATACAAAAATAACAGTCACTTCAATATCTTTGAGAATGTACATTAGTGCAAGACTGTCCATAGCAGTGTACAAAGTGTCTGGTGCTGGATTTGAGTGCTTGATAATCGTAACCCCATAATGTTTTCCTCTCCCAGCCGAATGTTTCCTGCACCATCTGGCACTACCAGTACATGAGCTGGCCGGACCACGGCGTCCCTCAGGAGCCCGGCGGCGTCCTCAGTTTCCTCGGTCAGGTGAACTCCAAACAGGAAGTCTACCCCGACGCTGGACCCATGATCATCCACTGCAGGTGCGACTCACCTGGGGAGAGAAGAGCATCACAAGGCTTTTATCGTCATGTGTGCATAGCTACAGTGTAGTTATGACAATGACAATCTTAGGTCACAGGCTCCTCCAACAGAGCAACACAATATAACAGATAATAGTGCAAGTAAATAGAATAAAATAGAATATAGATATACAGGTATATACGTATACACTGCTCATTGTGGAGAGGTTTTTAGCAGAGAACTCGCTGCTATCATTCCCTTAATCACATTGCGTTAATACTTCTTATTTCTAGCAAGTTGACAGTTGCAGCTCAAAGTGCTTTACAAAATGACACATCACAAGTTAAAACAAACAACAAGAAATTCCCCTCAGATTACTTGTTAAGAACTCTAAAAGGTACATGCAGCAAAATATAACATTTGATCAGGTTAATAGACACAAGGAGGTAAGATGTATGATAATAACATAAAATAATGGTTTCTCTCTGACAGGTAAGACACAAGACAACTGAGTCGATGCAACAATATCAAATGTAAAATATAAAACCCCATAAAACAAAGTGAACATATAGGTACAACAGAAATACAAATAAGAAGACCAACGTAAAAAATCATCCAATCAAGTTGAACTATTAAGAAATTATGTTAATTAGCGCCTGTCAGCAAGATTATTTCATTCATTAATAAAAACTACTCGTGGTGAACAAAATCAAAATTGCTGTATGTAAAAAATGTAGGTGGGAAATTACAGACAGAGATACATTATGACTTGGTTTAGGACTTGAAACTCAAAGTGTAGGATTGGGACTTGCCTAAGGTTTAAGTGCAGAGACACAAGGCCTTGGTCACACCTCTGGCATTCTTTCATGTAAAGGTTTTGCAGGAGATCACCACGTGTTTCCCAGATGTTGGTTTATTCATGTCGGGTCACACTATGTGTCAGGAAGGTCGTAAATCCTCAAACTTCAGATGTGTGACGAGCTGGAAAGACATCTGTACTGGTGTCATGTTGTGAAAAACGACACAGAACTAAGTGAACGATAAGTGAGTTGATAACCCTTAGAGAAGATTAAAATGATTATATTCTCAGGATTAAGATTAGTAGTTGTTGAACAAAAGTTTTTGAGTCCACTTATAGTTTATCCGTATGGAATTTCCCCGTGTGATGTGACGGATACTGAGGCGGCTTGTGCCACGTTAAACCTGTTGTTTCAATTATTACAAGACTCTTATTTAAGTATTTTTGGTATGTAAGCATTTTCACAAAGCTGTACAGCTGTCCCATACTTTCTGACACTTTCCCTTAACACAACTAATCCACTTTTGGCATGTGACTGCTTTATAGGCATAGTTCGGATTTTTTTCAAGTGGGGTTGTATGAGGCACTTATCTTCAGTGATTTACCTTCAGTAGACGGCAGTAAGCATGACCCAGTATGGAGTTTAACTTTATGCTATTATACGAATATTTGTATCGCTTTCCATTAGCATCAGACATTTTTTTCCACTGAGAACTGAAGTTAATATATGCTGTCTTCAAAGCCACCAGACTCCCCTGACAAAAACAGACATTTAACCTTGCAGGCAGATGAGATGCAGGTCCACGACTGCATAAGCCTTTTGGCGCGTTTCCACTGCAGGCCTCGCTCGGTTTGGTTAGGCCTTATTAGGCCCGGCTCACTTTAATGCTGGTTTAACTGGGGTAGTTACTATAGTAACGCAGTGTAGGCGGAGCCGTGACGTCATCTTCAATGAGCGCCCCAAAAAACAACACAGCCGTTAGCTCTTAGCACTCAGAGCTCACAGCTCTTCATATCTGTTCAGAAACTAGACAAAAGTTAAACAAGTACAAACCACAGACTGCCTGTGTCATGGAGAATACAGTCGCTGGTTTATTTATGTCTGAATAGGCCGTTGTTGTGAGTGTGGACGGTCGGAGCATATATAACGTTAGCTTAGCCAAGCTCCATTTAGAAAGCACGCATTTTAAAAGGGTTCTTAGCCTGCCGTCTGTCTGCAGACTTGTTAAAGCATTAATTCATGGTTTTTACTAACCGGTATCAGTATGTTGTTACTTCGGCATCATTTTGAAAACGTGTATTACAATTAAATCACGGTCAAATATGTTCATCTTGTTGTAGTTGTGTTGGGTTCAGAATTCCAGAAAAGACAGACAACTTCTAAGTTTAACTATTTATTGTAAAGAGAGCAAAATATATATTCACTTGGCCAAGGACTCATCACATCTTTGGGAATCACAGGCAGCAAAGCTGTAATCTTTAACCACCAAATCCGTCAAGAGCCTCGAACCTCGTGCGACAATACATTTTATTACACAGGGCGTTGCCCGTACATTTATGGTTGGTCAAGACTAGCTGAAGAGATACCATGGTTTAGGCTTGGTTCTCTTTGGTTGGTGCCATGTTGGTGCGCAGACTCAGATAGAGTCTCTTGGCAACACGATCCTCCAATTAGCATTCGGCCGGCCTGTGGAAGTCCCTCCCTACTCTGGCACCATCATACGTAATTTGTTTTGAGGAAGCTTCTACAGAAAAGTGTAATCTTGGTTATACTGATTCCCAGCTATGCGTGGGCGCGGAGCTAACCCAGGCGGCCAAGGCCATAGCCTCAATAACTCATTGTTCCTACAGTGCCTGCATCTGGCTTCTGCTACTTTCTATTGCAAGCTAAAACTTTCTTCTGACTATTCCCCTCGTTGGTATCTAACCCATCAGAACCTGGGATTAGTGATTGTGTCTATTTATTCTATAGTCATAGCAATCTCATGAGCACAATAAGCATATAATGTAATAATAAGAATCAGTCTTGTAATGTTATATAAAAATAGACTCCACAGTTGTAGCCCCCTTGCCAGTGATTCTCTCTCTAGTTTAGCATACTCAGCCCGACTCAGCCTGGTTGTTCCTGGCCCTAGAACCACGATTTAGTCGGGCCAGAAAAAAGGTGAAAAAGTAGCCCCGGGCCAAAACTAGGCCAAGTGGAAGCGCAACCAAAAACGGGCCCCGCGCGGCTCGGCACGCTTAAAGCGAGCTACCCGCTGCAGTGGAAACGCGCCATAATTAGTTTGCATTTTTGGTGAGTCCAAACTAACCCTTTAAAACACCAAAGTCACATTATAACACAAAAAACAGATCAACAGCTCAATTGAGGCAGAGAAAGTCCAGCAACTCCTGTGAGGCTAAATTACTGTTTTTGTCAATTGAGTCTGGTGAATTTGAAATATGAGTACTGTCTTAACACCCAGTTAAAAACATCCAAACTATCCCTTTAAATCCAGTCAGCCTCATCTGTATTTAATGATGTTCAGTTTAAGTCTTGATTTATTGATGGTAAGATGTGTTAACTTGGTTTCTTCTCTGTGTTTGTGCAGTGCTGGAATTGGTCGAACGGGCACGATTGTAGTGATCGACATGATCCTCGTGACCATCGACTCTATAGGTAATACAAAAATATTAGTAAATGTATTGAGTAAAAACACAGTTTATTTTGCTTTTTCTAATGTAATATATCTCTCTAGGTTTGGACTGTGAACTTGACATCCCAAAATACATCCAGATGGTGCGAGAGCAGCGCTCAGGCATGGTGCAGACGGAGGCCCAGTACAAGTTCATCTACCTGGCTGTGTCCGAGTACATTCAGACCACCAAGGCCAAAGACTGTGCCTCCATGGTGAGCTCCACAGAGAAGACACAGAGAGAGGACAAGGGAATAAATGTTTCTTGTGGCTGAACCATGGATTGATACAGAGCAAACAGGGACTCGTTCCAAGAAAAGAAAACAGAGATAAATATGTCAATAGGCCTTTGCACTTTTGGCTGCTGATTTGAACGCCACAGCTGAGGAGTTTAAAGCCAGCAGAATGATACGTTATCAGAGAGGAGCTTGTGAAAGATGAACATTGACCTAGAGAGCGAAAACAACGAACCACATAATAATAAAAAGAAACCTGTCTGTGCTCGAGTAATCCTCATTTCTGTGTCTGTTTCTCTCTTCACCAGGAAACTGAGACAGAGTATGGAAATCTGCAACTCACCAAACACCAACCAGCGAGCAGGAAGGTCTCAAAGTGAGTGTGTGTGTGTGTGTGTGTGTGTGTGTGTGTGAATTGGATGGTCTTAATACATTCACATTGCTCCTCTAAACCTCACACTGCTGCCCTACTTTCTTAGCAAAAACACAGATTCAGCCTTCTATCAGCAGACAGTTTAACCTTGGAGGGAAGACACGGTGTAGACTCAACTAAACTCCACCTACGTTTAATCTTTTTTCATCCTGGGGACTAAACAGCAAAACATGTATATGTCGCATTCATTTGAGTCACTGAAAATATGTTTTACACTATTGTAGTTTCAATAACTAAACTACTGGCAGTAAATGCAAAAAATGCAGCTAACAAGTGAACCTTTGTGTAGAATCTGATTATTATATGACCTATAGAGGCTTTTCCACAGTGTATGAAAGTACCAGTACTGTGCTCTCAACAAGGAGCCCTCAGAGCAGAAGTATGTTGATCCACCACTTGAAATATCTCAAAGATGAGTACATGGGTTCACATTATCACGTTTGGTGAGTTTTTTAATTAGTGCCTTTATTGGTTAAATGTTTACTATCCAACAAAATATCTAAAGAAATGCTAGAGGGATTAGAAGAAAAGTGTGTACCGATGAAAGGTGGACCTACGAATCCATCAAAAGTGAAAACAGTAGAGTTTTTTATTAGTGTTGGATGGCAATGGAGGTCAAAATCAGTCGTAACCCTGTGATTTATCGCTTTCATCTCACTGTCGGAGCTGATTGGGCATCAGATAGGCAATCGGAGTCATAAATCCTTATTCACCCCACAGCAGGGAAATAAACTGTGATGAAAAGCAAAAATAAAATAGGAACCCTGAAAAAAACTGGAGTGAAAACAAGTAGCAGCATAATCAAAGTCAAAAGAAAATGTAGTAGCAGTCAGTATTGCACAATATACCTGAGCGTTTGTCTTTCTTTGTTTTATTTGCTCTTCTCTGCCCCAGTGAGAGTTATAACTGTATCTGGTGTGTCTATCACACTGTGGCTCTGAATGCTCTGTATTGTGAGAAGAAGTAATAACAACAAAAGGACTTTAACTTTAACTACTGTGACGCTCTGTGATAGTGGAGAAAATAAATAGTTTCTCAGTTGTGCATCAAAGCGGCACCCAAGTTAATCAGTGTTGCACTTCCATAAAGACGAAGATGAAATAATAAAAATCTAAGTGGACATCCTGACTTTCAGGCTTTAATTTGGCCCTACATATACAATCAAGCTTCTGTATTGCAACTGAAGAAAGTTCTCTCAAGGGCAACAGACGAGCAAACTGAACATCATGTGTACTATCTGTGAAGTGCTGCTTTAATGGCCAACAGAAGTGAACAAGCTGAGTGTTGTGGTGACCCCTGAGCTGGGACTACACTATGAACTGAGTAGTAATTAGGAGGGAAATCAAACAGCACACAATAGTGAGCAATTCAGCCCTGTACACTTTGACCTAGTTGGACCTTTGAATGGTTGCCTGTCAGCTTTGAGTGATTGATTCATGGTCGGCTGAGTTTTTAAATGGCAGCAGCGCCTTTCATTAACCTCCCTGCGTCTTTCTATCACTTCTAACCAAGCTGTGTCCAATCCTTGTTGGCCTGGTGTATACAAATATACAGGAAACATGAATCAGCTTTTTCTTCTTCCATTTTCAGAAACAAGGAGGAGCTTTACGAGAATCTGTCCAAAGGAAAGAAGGATGTGAAGAAGTCAAAATCGGACAAGAAAAGCAGCTCCGTGAAGAAGAGATAGAAAAAGGTTTTATTAATGTCATGTTGTTGTATTTATGCAGGCACTCTTTTGGTAAAGGATTTATATTTTAATAAAGACAAAATAAAAAGAATTTGTGAAATTAGAGATAAGCGGTTTACATTTGGTGTGTGACATGAATGCTTTGTTGAGAATAAAGTCACGTGTGAGCAATTTGTGGTGGAAATGTCTTTCTGTATTTCAGTTATTTGAACAAAAATCCTTTAATTTGTCGGATGCTTCAGGATCAGGATGTATGGTTTTATTAGACTTTGTTTCATCAGCTTTTTAACAGTAGATGTTTCGTTACTTTAAGTTGCTTTAGGTTAAACGTTGTAGTCCTCTATCTTAAAGGTCCCATGTCATGGCCATTTCCACTGATCATATTTCCATTGTTGAGTTCTACTAAACTAGATTTATATTGTGTAATGTTCCAAACTCACATTGGTTTCTCATACAGCATCTCTGTCAGCGACGTGCAGTCAGGGGAGGCAGGGGAGGCAGAGCCTCACCTGTCATACTCCAATGTAACGGAAAAACTAAATAGTAATAATAATAATAACATGTCTCCACTGATCTGTGTTGTAAGTGTGATTTCTGTATGATTTCAATCGCTTTTTATAGTCAAAATCAGCAAATTGGCCGAGCTCCGCTACAACTACATGGGAGTGAGGCAGGGACGAGCTCTGCCTCACAGAAGCCCACAGTAACTGGCTGGAGCGCGGGCACTAATGTAGCGCGGGCACTTATTTTGTGAGAGCGCTCAAGCCAGTTACTGTGTGGTGAGGTGAGGCAGAGCTGAGCTCTGCCTCCCCTCAGAATGCGTCACCCCACAGAAACTGGCTGGAAAGCGGGCCCTAAGCGCATGCCTGCACCATCTCACTGTATGTCACCAATGTAATGTTTGTAGATCCCTTTATTACATTTATCCTCGCCATCCATAGTCTCTAAATAACTTATTTCATGTATATATAATATTTAGGCCCGCTGGTCTCATCATACAACGGCAATGAAAAAAGCACCAGGGGAGGCAGCCACAACCTCTGCCGCACTGAAGGGGGCGCAAGTGAGCCCACAGGTTCTTGTTGCTACTGTTATTCTACGCAGAGACGGTAGACGCAAACAACAAGCTAGACTTTTGAAACTAGAGGAAGATAAGGAGGACTTTTACAAAGAAGTAATAGAGATTGTTGTCCAGAAGGATAGCATGGACTTCATCTTCAAGTCAAGGTAAGACCACAATTGTAATGAAAATGGGATCTTACTAAGAAAGAACAATCCAATAATTAGATAATGACCAATTAACCTATATTCTTTTGTGTGCACCCCGGGCCGACACCCAGTTTCTCCAGCAAGTAGGAAACTGCGGCGCGCCAGGCGACGCACGCACTTAGTTTTTTGCCCCAGTCTTGCCATCAAAATAGTAGAAGACGTTCGCAGACAAAAAGAAATGCTTTTAGACCGTTCTGTTTTTTTTTTTTTTTAAAACAATCGGCAATGGTGTGAGGAAAAGATATGTGACACTCTGTGCTTTTCTTCCTCTTCGCCTGCTACCCCGCAGGGGGGTGAAATACACACACACACTGCAGCAGCTGGAGGCAGATCCGAGGCGATGCCTGCTGTTGATTTAACCGGTTGACCGCTGAAACCTCTAGAATTCGGCGATTTGTTTCAATACAAATCTATCACATTGCTCCTAATGCAGAAGTCCACTTTACTGATGCTCTCTTTAAGGTCTCTCCGAATATTTGCTGTGTGTAATTGTCTGGTAATTTAATTCCAAGAAACACACACAGAGGAAATCAGTCAAAATCGATATTCCTAGGTTATTATTACCCCCAAATATTCTTATTGTTTTTTACATGAGCTGTGTTTGCTCTGAAGGCACATGCCCCAGCAGCAGTCACAGGGAAAATCGGCCAGGACAAAATCCCCTTAGACACCGATTCCCCAGGTTATCATTAAAACCCCAAATGTAAAGAGTAGAGAAACCAAATTAAATGCAGCCGCACAGTTTCACAGGTAATTTTATGATACCGTCAATCACAGATTCTGGTAAGGCAATGTCCAAATATAGATTTGAAATTACACTTACCAGTTCTGAAGATCTTTTGGTATCCTGCCGACAACGCCAATTTGTGATGGAAACTTCTGTGCAGCAATGCAGAGCCAAGGCTCAGGAAAGGATGGAAGCTGGAGCGGCTTTAGTCAAACACTGATATTTATTGAGAGTATAATACGGCCGGAGAGGTCACAAAGTATATCACATTTTCATGTGAGACACCAAGCACACTCTGAAGACATAAAGCTAAACATGGATCTGTATATCCCAAAAGGAGGGACTATAGAAAGCCCGCCTTTTCCTATCTTAATCATTACCAGACATTGGAACAAAGACCCCTTGTATTACAACCTCCCATGATCCAAACTTCCCCCACAGGAAGACAGAGGACCTCTTGACCTGTGTCCTCCTCAAGTTACAGGCAAGAGCATATGCGACTTAACGAAAAGCATATGTTTGTAATGTGACAGGTTCTCAGAAAAGCTGAGAACCTCTAGACACAAAGTGATCGGATTAAAATATTCTCTGACAGTATCGACCTATATAAAGTATATAAATATAGTTTTTTTTTCAAAATACCAAAAAGATCCTGCATTTTAGCCATGCCTCATTTCGCTCTATTTGCTCTTTCCAGCGCTGTTTTTGCAGGGGCTGATTCTGTGAGCTGCAGCTGACCACGCCCCCCTGCAGGAGAGGGGAGCGTGCTCTGAGATCAGCTGCTGGGCTGTCAGAAGAGGGGGACAAAAAGAGATCTCCGTCCTCTGTGTTTTATTCTTAGAGAAGTAAGAAGAGAAGTAATGGGGCAGAAACCCTCCTTTTTACGCAGCGGTCCAGACATAGACATCAAACGGTGACACATATTCAGTTGCCAGTTACTTTGGCATTAGGGCAGGGATATCTAGATACTTTCCAAGGTTTGACATAATGAATTGTGCTACTTTTAAAGCAAGCAACGACGTTTTCAAATCTGTAATCAAAAAGCTCCTCAAAAACACTATCGAAGCAGTTCCTGCCGTCGCTACGTTAGTTCAAACAGTAACAACGGACTACTTTTCTTAGCGGATGCATGTCAATTTAAATAAATACATAAAACTATTTTTTAAATCAATAAAATCATTTTCTAAATCCATAAAAGCCTTTTAATTAATATTGGGAGTCATGTCGTTACTTTGTTGAGAATGTGGCCATGTAATAAGCGGGATAATGTGCACATTGCACATTGCATAATGTGCCTTCAAGCAGATCTAGATCCCTCCGCAAAAAAAACAAAAAAACGGCTCGTTCGCGGGCGAGAGCCGGCTCCCGTCGTTCCCTTAAAAGAGCCGGCATTGCCCCCCCCGCAAAATCAGCCTATGACTGTGACCTCTGTGCAGCACACACAGACCAGTCAGTCCATTTCTGGGGAGTAGCTAGTAACCTTGTGCTAGTTATATTAAAGTTTATGATTTACTATTGGCTGTGTCTAACCTGTCTAAAATGAGCCAAATCCCCAGGAACATGTTGAACCAGACGGTAACTAAGACAGTAACACTTCATCCTGAACTCACTGGGGCCTGTCTTCATGGACCTGTAGCATAACACCCTGACACATACAAAATACAAAGTATGTTCATTAAGAATGCACATACTGTCCCTCCTCTGTCTTTCAATGTAGTCAAACTTGTTGAAGAAAAACAATAAGTTTAACGTTACAGAAATAAAAGCTTAATTACTCACCCTCCTAATTGTAGACGTAACTTCATAAGTACAACTTGAAACATTTCTCCCGCTTGCTGCTGGGTGCAGGTGAAAGTAGGTCGACATTTCTGTTTACATCGCTGACATTTGTCACAGGTAAATCTTGTAGGTATCGCAACAAACATGACGTTGTCACACAGCGACAAGCTTGACTCTGGATTGACCAAATAACTACACACTCTTATTTAAATTAGACACGTTATTCAAAACCGACAGCCTGTGTGTTGTTTGCAAAACACTGCCACTGAAATACCACACTCAATTATCAAGCCCCTGCACCCAGAATGCACATGTTAAAAGCCATGAAACCAATTAGATCACTTAGAAACCTGAGCTTGAACACTTTGTTGTGCACAACAATGGAGGCCAATCTTGGAGAGAGAGTTAGAGGAAGAGGTAAATGCAATATACTGTATTTTGTCTTCAGTACCATTCAGTAACTATGTTCATGTCATCTTCACTCTCAGTAAAGTCATTGTGTCTGATAGTGTTATGAGCAGTGGCGGCTGGTGGAAAATATTTTTGGTGAGGCTGTTGATATAGTCAGTAAAAAATTTTTTTTTGGGAGAAATGACCCCTTAAATTAGTACTTCTGGTGATGTAATGGCGCGTTTCCACTGCAGCGCGGAGCTCCCTTTAAGCGTGCCGAGCCGTGCGGGGCCCGTTTTTGGTTGCGTTTCCACTTGGCCTAGTACCGGCTAGCGGGTCCTAATTCACAGTTTTTCTGGCCCCATAAAATCGTGGTTCTAGGGCCAGAAACAACCAGGCTGAGTCGGGCTGAGTATGCTAAACTAGAGAGAGAACCCCTGGCAAGGGGGCTACAACAAGATGAACATATTTGACCGTGATTTAATTGTAATACACGTTTCAAAATGATGCCGAAGTAACAACATACTGATACCGGTTAGTAAAAACCATGAATTAATGCTTTGACAAGTCTGCAGACAGACGGCAGGCGAAAAACCCTTTTAAAATGCGTGTTTTCTAAATGGAGCTTGGCTAAGCTAACGTTATATATGCTCCGACCGTCCACACTCACAACAACGGCCTATACAGACATAAATAAACCAGCGACTGTATTCTCCATGACACAGACAGTCTGTGGTTTGTACTTGTTTAACTTTTGTCTAGTTTCTGAACAGATCGTATCTGTCCCCGGCTGTTTGAAGAGCAAGCATGGGAAACAAAAGATAGCATTTACCTGTTTGCATCCAGCTAGCCATGCCTTTCTGGTGTACCAGCTACGTGAGAAACCTCGTTGATACGTTTTGTCTTTTTCACGAGCTTGCTGCGATATATACAAATCGGGTTGGTCCGGTCCAAGGTCTTTAAGTATCAATTTATCTCCCAAACTTCTCCTTTCGAAAGGATTGGAGAGTAGCTCTTGCACGGAATTGGGTGCGGACCGAGGTCCGGCGACTCCACCTGCACACAAAGCCATTCTCATCCAACTACTGCGTCACCTTGGTCACTCACGAGTCTAAAAAACAACTCACGTCAACGCACGTAAGCAACGTGGGCGCCAACGTGGGCGCCAACGTGAGCGCCCTCGTGACCAAAATATTTGACGGCGCTGATTGGCTGAAATTATGTTTCGGCGGCACAGTTTACTATTGAGACTTTTGCAACGTGCTGGTTGCTGCTGTTTGGCTCAGGGGCTCCTTGCACGGCGCCCGGTAATGATAAACTAATGCCACGGGCAAGGCCAGGCAGGAAACATGTGACTTATCAGTAACTTTCGACATTGTAACACAATTTTAAACGAGATTTTATTGTAGATTATACATTTTACTGATACCAATTGTATGATATTTACCTTGTTCATTAAAAATAAAAAATAAAAAATTTAATTTATTTTTTATTTTTTTATATATTTTTTTAATTTAATATTTTTGTATGTGGGAAGAGGTGGGGCGGCGCCCCTAGCGCCCCTATGGGCCGTCCGCCACTGGTTATGAGTATTGAGAATAAACCTATTTGTGTGTTTCCACATTGCATGTGTTCATTCATAGTCCATATTTACAGGCAGGACATAATCACTAGACGCTCAAAAGAGGAATGTGTGTGTAAGGCTTACATGAACTGAATTGAAACACTGTCCATTAGTTGATTAATAAACAAGACATTCAAGTCAAAGTTTTAGGCATTTTCATTTGTAGCACGCTGTAAATATGGACTATGAATGAACACATGCAATGTGGAAACACACACATAGGTTTATTCTCAATACTCATAACACTATCAGACACAATGACTTTACTGAGAGTGAAGTTGACTCGAACATAGAATGGTACTGAAGACATAATACAGTGTATTGCATTTACCTCTTCCTCTAACTCTCGCTCCAAAAGTGGCCTCCATTGTTGTGCACAACAAAGTGTTCAAGCTCAGGTTTCTAAGTGATCTAATTGGTTACATGGCTTTTAACATGTGCATTCTGGGAGCAGGGGCTTGATAATTGAGTGTGGTATTTCAATGGCAGTGTTTTGCAAACAGCACACAGGCTGTCGGTTTTGAATAACGTGTCTAATGTAAATAAGAGTGTGTAGTTATTTGGTCAATCCAGAGTCAAGCTTGTCGCTGTGTGACAACGTCATGTTTGTTGTGATATCTTGAAGATTTACCTGTGACAAATGTCAGCGATGTAAACAGAAATGTCGACCTACTTTCACCTGCACCCAGCAGCAAGCGGGAGAAATGTTTCAAGTTGTACTTGTGAAGTTACGTCTAGGAGGGTGAGTAATTAAGCTTTTATTTCTGTAACGTTAAACTTATTGTTTTTCTTCAACAAGTTTGACTCCATTGAAAGACAGAGGAGGGACAGTATGTGCATTCTTAATGAACATACTTTGTATTTTGTATGTGTCAGGGTGTTATGCTACAGGTCCATGAAGACAGGCCCCAGTGAGTTCAGGATGAAGTGTTACTGTCTTAGTTACCGTCTGGTTCAACATGTTCCTGGGGATTCGGCTCATTTCAGACACAGCCAATAGTAAATCATCAACTTTAATATAACTAGCACAAGGTAGCTACTCCCCAGAAATGGACTGACTGGTGTGTGTGTGCTGCACAGAGGTCACAGTTGTGTTTTGTTCCTGTTCTGTTGTTAAAGAGTCATTTTTCTTCGTTCATAGTATAAAAGTAAATAAATTCATATCAGTATGTATAAGAAGTTGTAAGTATAGAAAACATTTAGGAAAAAATATATGACTTCTTATTTACTCCTTAAAATAGCACAATGTTATTAAACCAAAATGTTACCCTAAAAGAAATAATACAAAGCAAACTGAATACGTATTTATTTTGTTTCTCTTCTTACAGGTGGGGCTGAAAGACTCGACCCCCGTTGAGCTGGAGCATCATGGCTGCAGGTGTGACGTGTGTTACTCTCCTGCTCCAGTCACATGACTCCCGGTGGGTCCCCAGTACTCAGCTGTACAGAGCGGAGCAGCAGTGGTACAAACCAAGAACTATGGCAAGTCTGAGAATAATGTCATTGTAATTCAAATGGTAAAACTACACACTCATCATGTCTCATCATTTCTATATCTTGCTTAAACCCACAGTGTGTAAAACCAGGCCCGGTAGAGAACATGGCTGGGATGTCCGCAATCCAAAGCAGAGAACAATGTCAGAGAAAGTAAAGTGAGAGATTAGTAGTTATGTGAAAGTAAGCTATGCACACAGAATAGTTGATGTGTTGATGTCTCTGAGAGCTGCTGGATCTGTCTGCCCTCACAGTGCCAGGAATCTACAAGGACTTCACTGCTGCTTCTGCACCATAGGTATCCCTGTGAGGTGCCACTAGTGGACTCTGCTCTCGGTAAAGTTCAAGCTGGCAGTCCCCTTGTCATATGAGCATGACCATGACAGCTAGAAGTCACACCGCTGCCCACCACCATGCTCCACCACGGCCAGATCTACCACTGTCTGGCTACAGACTACAACCATCTGCATGCGTTTGTTGTTGTTGTGAACATCAACAGCTGCCCTTAAGAGGATAGTTCTGGTCTTTTGAAGTGGGGTAGTATGTGGTGTATATATCCATATTCAGTGTACTACCTACAGTAGTCGTGTGGAGAAACATACAGGAGCCCCGGCACAGCAGAGCCATGTGCTGCTGAGGACGTGGGCAAAAGCAACATTTATTTTATCCACCCAAAAAAGCTATATCAGTTTAAGTGTACGTTATTTAATGCTAAAAATAGCGATTTTTTTTTCAGATGGGACTTCATTTTTGGGTGGATAAAATAGGTTTTGCTGCTGTGTTTTTAGAACAATTTGATTATTTGTGGCCTATTAGAGCTTTGCGCAATTACCAAGACACAAACTGGTACTTTTGGCACAATTATTAAACTCAAGTTGCTTTTCATCTATTGAACAGATTTGCTAAATCATAAGCACATCGTCTGCTTTACACTAAGTTTGATATTCCAAAATACACTTTTTGCAAATAACTACTCACTCTTATTTAGCCTACATTAGATACGTTATTCAAAACCAACAGCCTGTGTGTTATTTGCAAAACACTGCCACAAGCCCCTGCACCCAGAATGCACATGTTAAAATGATATCACTTAGAAACATGAGCTTGAACACTTTGTTGTGCACAACAATGGAGGCCAATATTAGAGAGAGAGTTAGAGGAAGAGGTAAATGCAATATACTGTATTTTGTCTTCAGTACCATACAGTAACTATGTTCATGTCATCTTCACTCTCAGTAAAGTCATTGTGTCTGATACTGTTATGAGTATTGAGAATAAACCTATTTGTGTGTTTCCACATTGCATGTGTTCATTCATAGTGCATATTTACAGCGTGCTACAAATGAAAATGCCTAAAACTTTGACTTGAATGTCTTGTTTATTAATCAACTAATGGACAGTGTTTCAATTCAGTTCATGTAAGCCTTACACACACATTCCTCTTTTGAGCGTCTAGTGATTATGGCCTGCATGTCTTTCTGTTCTAACTCAGCTTCTTAGCAGTTTAGACAAACATCAAATTCATAGAGACTAGTTGGACAAAATAATGCTTAACAACTGTTCCATTACTGTGTGAACTGTATGAGATATCGTTCTCCCGCTTGCTGCTGGGTGCAGGTGAAAGTAGGGTGACAGTTCTGTTCACATCGCTGACATTTGTCACAGGTAAATATTGCAGGTTTGCAACAAACAAGACGTTGTTCAATGGATTTGCCGACACAGGACAAACCGAAAGTCGTACAAACCGGAAGTCAGCGAAATAAAGTTTTGCACAGAGCTTGCATACAAGTATTAATCTCTATAAACGCATATCTGCATGTGAATGCAGAAATAAACGTATCCTCGTCAGCATGGGTGCCGGAAGCAGGGGGGCCAAGGGTCGTCAGTCTTCTGGGTCTTTTACAGCATCGCCATTATATCCTCGTGTCTTTTATTTTGAAATATGTTCTTTAACTTCCGGTCCACCGGACTGCTTTTCTTCATTCTTCAATACAAAACGGAAAATTGAATGAAGTTGTTATCAAAAACCAAAATCAGACCGTTTTTTTTATTAGGTCTTCTTGTTATCTGTTTTTTGATTCACACAACAACAACAACAACAACAACAACAACGGGGAAACGGCTTTGGTTTCCCGTTTTTTCGTTTTTGATTTAAAACGAAAAAAGGCTGGTATTTTCATTTTTTGGTTAAAACGAAAAATCAAACTAACAAAACGTACACTTACCTTTTTTTAATTATGTTTTCTCGTTATCCGTCTTTTGATTCAGACAACAAAAACGGAAAAACGGCTTTGGTTTTCCGTTTTTTAGTTTTAAATAAAAAACGAAAAAAGGCTGGTATTTCCGTTTTTTGGCTTTTGGTTCAAACGAAAAATCAAACTAACAAAACGTACACGGACCAAAAACCTTCATAACACACAAGGGGACGGGTAATAACCGGAAATGCATGACATGGGACCTTTAAAATATCGAATATCTTGCTGTGAATGAATAAAGAGAAGTTCATCAGGAGCAGGAGATAAACAGAAGTGGCTTCATAATTAGGCTTTTAGAGAAGCAAAAGGTTTTCAATTCAACTGTACCTCAGGCAATTTGATGATAACAGTCAGATTTCTAATACGCTTTTACATTCAGTTCTCTTTGTGCCGCTAAACCACCCAAAAAATAAAATGTATGTTTAATTTTACATGCATTTGTTCTAATTTCCTTTCAGACCAGTTATTTTAATTCACCAGCCCAACCTCTCTCTCTTTCCTGCAGACTACTTTTCATATGGAAATGTTAACCTTTCTCAAATGCTAACACCTTTAAAGGAACCCAGATAAGACTGTCGCAGTGCTTACTCAGAAGTTGATTGAGTCTTCCACCAGACAGTCTGATGTTCTTCACATCCGCATTTCAGACACACATTTAATCCCATCAGTGTTTTTTAAACTGCTGTTTCCAAGATCAAAAATAAACTTTAAACTTCTTGTCAAAGTACCTAGAATGTTTTTTTTTTAAATATCTTTTAAATGCATCTGCTACTGGGTTTGTGTGACATTGAGTCTCATGCAGGAAGTTATATAATGACAAATCCTTTTATTTTGATATTAACAGAAAAATATAACATATTTAAGAGGATTTAGTGGCATGTGGTCCGTTGTCTGTATATATCAGTAATGTTTAGTAAAATATGTTTAATAATTGACAAGAAAAGCTGAGGTAGAAAGAAACTGTAAAATTGGTGCAGTATTTATGCATGATATTTGTGGGTTTTGTTGCAAAGATTTGAATAGAAATGCTTCCTTCAATCTGAAATTAAACAGTTGTTAGGCTTTTGTTTTTTTGTTCCCTTTCCTGTAGGTCGTTCCTGCCCGAAATTCCTCCATTGGACTCATTTGTTTACTTCTGTAATATAGTGTAATATATCACTTTGTTTGGGCTCTGGTTACAGACAGAGGGTGAAAAGACGTTCTGCACCACAGGCAGAACAATACTTGAGAATTGATTTGAAAATAAGTATTTGAAAATAAGACTTAGGTAGGCTACAACACTTGAGTAAATGTAGTAGCCTACTGTGTTTCATTGTTCTACCAGTACATGCCCAGTAAATCTCCCCCCCCCCCCAAGTTTATGGATCGGAAGCGCCGCCTCTGAAACGCGTTGGGAAAGATGAATGAACCTCCCCTTAGAAAACCTCCTCAGTGACTCACAGTCTCCCAAATCCAGAGAGAGTCTTCACCCGAGAGGACGTTCACCGTAGAGCAGCCTGCAGCACACACACTCTCTCACACACACTCACACACACACACACACACACACACACACACACACACACACACACACACACACACACACACACACACACACACACACACACACACAGCGTGCAACAAGCTCATTTTACGCGTAAAAAATTCAAGGCATTGTTCGGTAACGTTGCGTAAGAGAAACTGATATCAAGCAGGGCGGCTGCTGATCTGCACAGGGACTTGACTCGAGGGGAGAAAAAAGACAAGAAGAAGGAAAAAAGAAAAGATTTCTGCTCGTCTGGAGTTTGGAAAAAGAACAAAAATGTCTAAACCTGATTACTCCGGAACGTTTAATATGGTGGAGCAGACTAATATGGACTCCTACCTCGGAGCATTAGGTAAGACTTTAAATCTTATTAGCTGCACTTTAAACAGACGTATTGTATTTATTAAACCTCCTCATTAACACACACACACACACACACACACACACACACACACACACACACACACACACACACACACACACACACACACACACACACACACACACACACACATTCAGACGTATGTTGCACTTTGTATTTTAAACTATTTTCATTTCTTTGTAGTCGTCTTTTTAATCTTAAATCACTAGATACGATGCTCGAATCTTGATTTGCATCTGCACATTAGTCAAAGGAAATCACCACCATGTCCTCTCTGTGACCCCACACACTCAGAGGGGTGTATCATCAGTCTGCACTGTGACAAGACAAAGCCCCCCTTTTTCATAGAGCAACAATGAAGTATATATAGCTCATGTTTTATTAATCCTGTTCTTATTAATCTTCTCCAAGATCTTAATTTCGCCCTGAGGAAGATAGTGTGCCTGTTGAGTCCCAGCAAAGAGATCACCCACGACCTGGCCAGCGGGGACATGAAGATCCGGACCCTCACCACCTTCAAGAACTTCAACATGGAATTCACCATCGGGAAAGAGTTCACTGAAGACCTGGGACCAGTGGACGGCCGTATCTGTCAGGTGTGTGTGTGTTGTTGTTGTTTCTGAATATGCAGTTTGACTTGTTTGGACACGTACATCCTTGATATGGTGAGTAGCATTTCTTGTTATGCAAGTTTGCTTTGCGTGTTTTTTTTAATTTAGGAAGGTCTGCAGGAAAGTCCTCAGACATACCGCTGAGTTTTTGTGTTGAAATCAACCCCTGCTGCTTTAATCCTGCCTTGATCCCACACTGAAGGATGTGTGTGCGAAGGCAGCTAATAACAAAAAAGCACTCTTTCGACACAGTCTTCAGTTTCAAAATCCATTCAGGAACCAGAATAAGCAGCAGTATCATACAGGGGTCAAACGAAAGGAAAAAAAGAGCAAAGAAAAGGGAAAAAATAGGTTTCGATATCAGGAAAGAAGAAAGTCATCACATATTTTTTTGCCGACTAAAAGCAAATCTGTTTTGACTACGCCTTGGCCCAAACAATGTGAAAAAACCAAACAAAACTCATCATTTCAATATGTTGCTCATCTCATGTACTTGCAGGATTGTGGTTTGTATCCTAATGCTTGATTGCTCTCTTTGTAAGCAGCTTAGGATTCAAGCTATAGCTTATTGTAATGTAACTCATGGCCACATGTTTGCATTGCACAGTCTCATGAGAGCTGCTTTACACAGTAAAGTCACGCACTAACACTCCCTCTCTGTGCCTCTGCAGACTACCGTGAGCTGGGAGGGAGACAACCTGCTCTGTGTACAGAAAGGAGAGAAAGAAGGACGAGGATGGACACACTGGCTGGAGGGGGACAAGCTGCATTTGGTAAGGATGTGTGGATGGAAGTGAAGGGAAAGAGGGGGGATATGGAACTAGGAAATTAAAAACGTTAGGGGGAAAGATGCCAAAGTGGATAAGCTAAATGAGAGAGAACATGCCAATAAGACAGGGTTTGGAAGCTTCTTTATTATGTGGCACTTTGCCGTCTTAGTGGGAAGAATTTCTCAATTCCTGAGGGGGGGGGAGTAGGACTCTACAAAGGAAGGCCAGCACAAAAGAGGCTTGAAAGGACGTCCTAATAAAGTGCCTCAAGACCAAGCGAGAGCATCGGTCTTCACATTTTGCTTTAAAAGACTTAAAGATAATCTGTCAATGCTCATTAAGATGTTACACAGTCAGCATTGTTCCGCTAAATAGCTTTTGCTGGATTTTGTAAACAGGCTCTTAGAGTTAAGACAAAGAAATGTGTTGTTGCAACCAAACTCAGGAGGGACTTTAGAAAGAAAATGCCAGCTTAGATGAGGCCGCTGGATTTTAGAGTGGATTGAAGGAGAAAGGGAGCAGCGTGAGAATAATTAAGAGTGAGGGGGAGATGGGGGAGGAACGGGGGAAGGAGAGATTAGTAGATGGGGAAAGAGTGGGAGGCTGATCACGAGGTCAAAGGAAGACGGGGTTGTATTTTGGATACAATCCCAGGTTTGTGTTTCACTCATTTCACTTTTCTTTGATGTGCCAAACCGTCCTATTGATTCTCACTCTTCATTCTCCCCCCTTTATCTCCCCCTTGTCCTCTCTGCAGGAGATGAGAGTCGCAGGCATCACTGCCAAGCAAGTCTTCAAGAAGGCTTAATGAAGTAACGGCAACAGAAATGTATCGAATGAATTCTTAATGAAATATAGAGACAGACTTGGAACAAGATTCAAATCTTGTTTATTGTTTTTAACATAAGAATGAATATTATGTTAAAATACCGATATGTAATCTTAATTGTCTCTGTGTTGTGGTACTAACAGAAGGAGCAGAATTACTTGTGTAAGCATCCCCTACATACTTCCTTATATTGCACTCTCTATCTTCACAATGTTATAAACAAATCATACACATGTCAGTCGTCGCTGTTGCATCTTTACTCCATCACGTCATTCTCCAAGATTTTAAATGTGGTATTGCTGCATATCTTCATTTTTTACAAGTCTTGAAAATACTAAGGAATCAGGGGTCAAAATGTGCTTTACAAAATACTTTTAAAGAAGATTTTCTGGCCATTTTTCCATACAACAATTCTTAATTACATTACATGTCACTGGTTAGACGCTTTTATCCAAAGCGACTTACATACTCAATACTGTGGACAATCCCCACAGGAGCCATTTGGGGTGAAGTGTCTCAGGGACACAACGACATGCTGACTGCAGTGGGGTTTGAACCTGAAAAACCAACGCACAACCAACTGCATCACATGCCTTAACCTGTGTGTGTGGTATTGCTGCACATCTTAAAGTTGTATATAGTTTCATAAATACTAAAATGTAGGGGTAATTACATTGACTTTAAAAAACAACAACTTCCATGGATAATTCACAACCTGCATCAATGGCTGGGGTTGGAACAATACAAGTACAATCTGATATCCTACACATTTTAATTACAAAAAACATTCTTTACATTAAGCATTACACAATTCTTATATTCATATTCTTAACAAATCCCATGGAAAGGCCAACAATGGGTTAATCAGTCTCTCCATTTCTCACCCTTTGGCACTCAGCCCAAACCCATTTGTTCTTAGGAATGTGTAACATTATTAAAAAAACACCCGGGTCTTGCCAACAAATATTTGATTTCATTTAAAATAAAAGAAGTCTCACTCTATTCTGAAACAGCTGGGCATCGTAGTTTGTAGCAATAGTTGCTGAAACAGGACTAAATACAGCATTTATCCGGGTCTATTTTCTTCTGCGGATTATTTTACATTAACAGTATAATAACAGCAAAGAAATGAAGTGCCTAGGTTCATCCTGATAATGGAGTAATATGTTATCCTGTTCGTTCAGTGTGTTTATGCTCAACAATGGAGCTCTAAGGCCCAGAGGAATCAGATGTTTGTATAGTTGTTGGAAGGACACCCATTGTTGGCTTTGGCCTTTTGGTGGGATTTGCCTTGAGTAAGAAGAATATTCTCAAACCACTGAGCTGTAGCTGAAACCACAGACAGGGTTTTTTTTATTCACATCAAACGGACTGACTCAGGAACAGAGCTGCAGCAGTGTTTACAAAAACATACTCTTTAAAGCTGTTAGCTTCATTGTAAATTATTCACAAACATATCACGGAAATTCTCAGTAAAGTCCTGCAGGGGGCAGCAAACATTCAGCAACCCTTAAAAGGTCACCTATTATGCTGTTTTTCATCAATACATTATAGGTCTCAGATATATACAGAACATGTCTCTGATTGGCTGAAACACCAAACAGATCAGGGGGGTGTTACCTTGGTTGGTGATTGGCTAATGGTTACACAAGCCAAAACATCGTTATGACATCATAAGGTGGCCAAAATCTGATCAGCTCATTTTCAGACATGTTTTTATAGAAATGGAAATGGACAAAAAGAGAGAGAATCTTTGTTCCTGAAACTTTCAGAGTCTCTTTACACAGAGGGGACACATGTTGATGTAGAAGAGACATGAAGAAGAGGGGACACATGTTGATGTAGAAGAGACATGAAGAAGAAGGGACACATGTTGATGTAGAAGAGACATGAAGAAGAGGGGACACATGTTGATGTAGAAGAGACATGAAGAAGAGGGGACACATGTTGATGTAGAAGAGACATGAAGAAGAGGGGACACATGTTGATGTAGAAGAGACATGAAGAAGAGGGGACACATGTTGATGTAGAAGAGACATGAAGAGGGGACACATGTTGATGTAGAAGAGACATGAAGAAGAGGGGACACATGTTGATGTAGAAGAGACATGAAGAAGAGGGGACACATGTTGATGTAGAAGAGACATGAAGAAGAGGGGACACATGTTGATGTAGAAGCAGGCCCGGTTCCAGAACTAAATGACTGAGGGTGCAACTGAGATTAGAGAGGGTGCAGTGGTAAAGTGCTATTTTTATAAGTGGGCAGTGGACCTAACACCCTAGGGGGTCCTCACCTCCTCTAGGGGGGTCCGGGGGCATGCTCCCCCGGGAAGATTTTTTTTAATATTGAAGTTAAAAGCATCAATCTGGTGCACTTTGAGAGCAAAATGAAGAGATCTATGGATACATCTCAACACCCATATGAAACAGAACTGTAAGCAGATTTACTATTTCTTTATGGATATTTTACAAATCACTCCCCTTTCAAGACCGAAATGTCTACATGCATAGCAGAAGATGGCATATTTTTTTGAGGAATATTCCAGCCAATCTCTGTTGTGAAACCATAAACTGCAAAATGAGCACCTTACCCCACTGTACAGGCGAGTTGGGTACTTTTTTTTAATATACCTGGGCAGACTCTGTTTAGCTGTGGTCCTCTGGCACTTGCGGGCCGCCGAGGGGTAGCGGTGTTTGGGGCAACGAAGACGGCTGTGGCTGCTCCGCCTCCGTCGGCGAGGCGGGCGAGGCGGGCAAAGCCGGCGAGTCGGGCGGGAGGACGTTAGTGGCCGCGGGTAACGTAATCTCCCCATGATCTGAACTGTTATTACCTGCAGTAGATGCAGTGTTACTGCTCGCGATAAGGGCTGGTTCTTTTAACCATTTTCTGATGTCCATCACTGACTGCTGTGTAAGCACTTTGCAAATGACGAACGCGCAGTGGCACAGGTCACGCGCACCTGACATAATAATGTTACTTACCGTTTAAATTGACCAAATAAATGCAGCAGACAATGTTATTCAACCACAATTACAATTTATTTTATTTCAACTATATTCTTATTATTATTACTACTATTGTTATTATTGTTATTATATATGTAATATTTTTCACTTTTAATTAAAAAAAAAAAGAAATTCACTTTTAATTTTTTTTTCACTTTTAATTTTTCAAATGAGGGTGCATAACAACTCAACTGAGGGTGCAATGCACCCTTATGCACCCCCGTAGAACCGGGCCTGTGTAGAAGAGACATGAAGAAGGGGGGACACATGTTGATGTAGAAGAGACATGGAGAAGAGGGGACACATGTTGATGTAGAAGAGACATGGAGAAGAGGGGACACATGTTGATGTAGAAGAGACATGAAGAAGAGGGGACACATGTTGATGTAGAAGAGACATGAAGAAGAGGGGACACATGTTGATGTAGAAGAGACATGAAGAAGAGGGGACACATGTTGATGTAGAAGAGACATGAACAAGTGGATTTTGCATAATAGATAAAAAGTTTTGGGGAACAAATTGTTTTTTTGGGTTTTGAAAACTTTGTTGCAGCAACTCCAAGCCGGAGAATGACTCTGAGCTCCATCATTCACTGTAACAACAACATTTACTTGTTTATGTCCCACACCACTCGTCCTCCTGTGGCTCAGAGACGGTCCTGAGGATACCGGTGCAGTATCCGGCACTTCCATTGGTGTGGGTGGATTCAGCAAAAGACACAGAGGCCTTCAGTGGAGGTATGGGATGATAGCTGTTCACACTGTCCTGTGTGCTGCAGCTGACCTCATAGTCTTCTGAGGAGGAAATTAAAATCAATATTCAGTGTGAACATACGTCAAAGTAATAGTACATCAAACAGGCTTTGCACTTTATGTGAGTTATGTCCATCTTAATGGGGCTAAAAGCATTTATGATTAAGGGAAATCATTACAGACTATAGTGCTGGAAACGGGATTTCATTTGTCATTAATAATGGCTACAGATGGTTGGAGCTAATAACATAGTGGGAGTCTAAAGAAGCCTTCCACACATAACAGGAAACTGATCTCTGATGTAATAATCACAGGAAATAATCTAAACAGAGTTCATTGAAATATATTTTTTACACAAACCTCCAGCTGTATCAGTTTGCACTACTTCGGCTAATTGTATAAGGTAGATGTTATATTAACTGCAAGACATGAATATAAGGAGTTATTCGGGTAAAAAGCTATGGTTTTATAGCAATGTCAAAAAAATGATTTCTAGAATAATCATACTTATTGAAGTCTTTGCATTGTTATGTTTATCCACTTGTATTTGTTTGTACATAATCTTTATTCTAGAGCGCACATGGCTACTGTGCAGGATTTAAGTGCACAGTACATCTATGCATCTGTCCAATGGCAAGAGGTAATTTAATCCAAGTGGGACCAAACCCCACCAGCTGGCGGCAGAAAGAAGTTGGATTTATTGGTACTGAATCAATTGGAGATTATTAGGACTGTAATTCTGCATGATATACAATCCTGGTCACTGCTTTTATTAAGAAAGATTTCACAGTAAAAAGGTCAGTAGCTGCTATAATACACTAGTTTTATGATTATGTTTAAAATGAGCTTGGCTTTAGTTTAGAGGAAGTTATGTGGAAATGGATGAGCCCACAATGTCAACAAATTTCCAAACAACACTGCGCATGTCCAAAACTCATTACCTTTTAACTAGCTGCAATCTGATTGGCTACTCGTCAAGCGTTGCCCCGGTGATTATTTTAATGGGAAAGTAATGAGCGGCTACCTTGAACGATGATTTATCTTCTACGAAACACATTTAGTCTACTATAGAAGTCTGTTTTTGGAATAATTACTTGAGTTTAAACACGTCGGGGACTACGACTTGCCTAGAACTGTTATAAACCAACCTCTGTTAAAAAAGAAGCGTATTTAACATGAAGCGAATTGGTTAACGGCTAACGGCTAACTGCTAACTGCTAGCTTGTCAGTTAAGACGCTTTATTATTTCCGGTGAATGTTAATCAGAGGGATGATCGACAACAGATTTTCAGGATCTCAAACAACCTTCCAAAAGGATTAACAAACATGAAAGCAGCAGGAAAACAAGGTACCGTTTGGACACACATGGCTAACCACACTGACACGGGGATTAGCAGCACATTGAGGAGAACAGGTAAGTGCTCAGTTTAACTTTTATTATCACCTGTGTTCAAATGTGTATTTTCAATCTTTCAGTCTATCCAAGGATGTTGTCCATCCAGGCTTAAAACCATGCACCACAAATATCCAGTGCTGTTAAGTAATTAAGTACATTTACTCAAGTACTGTTCTTGAGTAAAATGTTGAGGTAGTTACTTTGTACTTTTACTCAGAAGGAAATATTGTACACACTACAATTAGTATATTTAGTTACTTTTCAGATACATGGTCATCACTTAAATCAGACTTTAGTTCCACCTGGAGTAAATTCACAAGCTACCCTGCAGTATACAAAGTCATTCAAACTAGCTGCACCTTCACCAGCTTTGAGAACACTTTAATGATCAAATCATTATAAAACATATCATATATATTATTCTGAAATGGACCAATCTGCATATGAGTACTTTACTTTTGGTACTTTGAGTATATTCTGAGGCTAATACTTTTGTATTTTTACTTTGAATGCAGGACTTTTATTTGTAACAGAGTTTACCTACACTTTGGTACTTCTACTTTTACTGAAGTACAAGATCTGGGTACTTCTTTCACCTCTGGTCCCTGGTTTAGAGACTATCTGTGCATGTTGTCTCTATCATTTCCAGTCACGTTTTACTGTTAAAATCTCGTATAAAGACATGTCAAATGCATTGGCTTGCATAATATAAACATGGATGCATTAGGCGTTTCTCACCTGGGTTGAACAGTGGTACGTTTGAGGTCTCCTGGCAGTGTCCATTCTGCGCTAAAGGCTGCAGCTGAGTGAAGGGTGCTGCTGGAAACATCTCCATCAGAGAAATGGATATACTGCCGCCTGTCACACAGGAAACACACCACAAATAGCTTAAACACACCACAGGACTATTCAGAATCATTGTCACAAGGAATTTATCCTACAATCATTATTATACCTCATCTAATTTGGAACATAGTATTTTATATTCAAGACAAATGTATACTGATTGGCCATTGGGGGTCACTATAATCTCCCACAAGCTATTATCTTAAATCTACATAACTGTTTCCAGGAAAGGTTCCTCATACTTCTTCTTTTATATATATATATATATATGAACAGCCCTGTTATATTGTAGTGTACAAAAGCTTAGTGTGTCTCACTACTTAAGTTTTACTGTGCTCATGTATGTTTTAAGTGCAAACACTCACCTCCTGTAGTCTTGAAAGGTGGTTTCAAAAATGCCTTTTCCTTTTTCTCTGTAAAAAAGAACAAGTCAGATTTGACTCAGATATGTTACAATGGTGTCACGTTGTTATGGTGGAAAAAGTATCAACTTGTTTATTCAGCAAAATGCAGATGTTTGCCTCCTAGTGCCAAGTTATTTTTACATTTAATTTCTCTACAAATAAAACTTTAAAATCCATAAAATGTGTGTGAGGAAAGATTAAGAAGCCACAGACATATACAACAGAAAAAATAGAATAACAAAAAAGGGGAAAGAAAAGGAACAAAGCATTCATAATTAATAAAAAATACACCTTAAAGGGGACATATCATGCAAAATGCACTTTTGTACGTCTTTTATACATGAATATGTGTCCCCGGTGTGTCAGGGAACTCAC
This sequence comes from Pogonophryne albipinna, assembly GCA_028583405.1. NCBI lineage: Eukaryota > Metazoa > Chordata > Actinopteri > Perciformes > Artedidraconidae > Pogonophryne > Pogonophryne albipinna. The sequence continues at coordinate 920,719 of JAPTMU010000040.1, forward strand.
CAAGTGTCAGAAAACACAACCCTCTCTATTTTCCTCCATACCCAAATCTCTAAAAAAGGGGCTGCAACGGATCTGATACAGACTGATCCAGATTTGAACACTGTCCTGAGGGTGGCGTTACGGCTATTGGGCCAACTCTCCACCTATCCGGGGAATGTGGGGTTGGGCCACGGCCGGCCATTGCCGCTCGAAAGCGCTGGAGACGCTGTAGTACATATGCCAGGCATGTAAGTAGCGCTGTAGTCTGCCACAAAAGCAGCGAAGAAGACTTCCCGCACATGGTTGCCATGGTTGCCCTTCTGTTTATTCTCCGCTGTGGCTCTTTTTCTCCCTCCCTGAGGCAAGCGTTTGCTCCCGCTGCTGTAATTCAATGCAATCCCTCCCCGTCCAGGCAAGCACTGTAATTCTCTCCGGTTAGTCCACCAGTCAAGATGTCCGTTAAAGTTTAAATCTTCCGGACAAAATTAGAAAAGTGCCGGTCTTTGTTATTTATTGAGCTTTAAAACAAATGAATAACGACTCTATATAATAATATAATAAAACACGGAGGGCGGAGATCTATTGTTCTCCACCTCTTCTGACTTGATCAGAGCACGCTCTCCTGCAGGGGGGCGTGGTCAGCTGCAGCTCACAGAATCAGCCCCCTTCAAAAACAGGGCTGGAGAACAGCAAATAGAGCGAAATGAGGCATGGCTGAAATGCATGATCTGTTTGGTATTTTGAAAACAGAAACGTATAAATATACCTTATATAGTTATGGCCCTACAATATATCATTTAAATATAGCATGATAGGTGTCCTTTTTAAATAAAGGGCAGAAAAACTAACCAACAAGGAAAATAATTTGACACCCTACAAGCTGTTTTAAAAAAAAATCACTTAAAAAAAAAAACCCCTCTAGGCTTGTTAAGGCAAAGAAATACTAAACTAAAAATAAGTATGTATAAGTCTGATATGATTACCTTTACTACAGCCTCAATGTAAATCCATCATAAGTTAATGCATTTCATTTCAATAATTTCACTTCACAGTTATCATTTCTCCCACTCTGAGCCTATTCACATCACTTTGTGTGAGTCTCATACTGGACTTTCAAACTAGTAGTGAAACCTGAAGTTCTTTTGATTCTTCTTTTTCATCTGTAAATTCCGGTATTGACACATCGATTCACTGGAAATAACATAAATGAAATACAAAAACAACATCAGTCAAAACATCGCATTTACTGTGCGTAGGAGCCTGTCTCAGTATGAGTTAGTGCCTGTGAAGTTTGCGTCACATTATACCAAATCAGTCTGTCAGGCTGAACCTACAGGATGTGGTTTCCTCTTTGTCATCTTCACTGAGCGTGTTTAACGTCACGTTATCACACAGCTCCTTAACCCTTACTTAAAAAGGATCTGCTTTTCAAACTTTTCTTTTTGTTAATTAACAGACCAAGTATTATAAGTTTAATTTGACCATACTCAGATTAAAATGCATTGACTGTAAAAAAGGAAGCAGTGGGCAGGGCATGTCTGAAGGACATTTGCAGTGACGTTCAACTGTACACTTCAGGTCTTTGTTGTGGCTCACATGCGATTTACTCACAGTGAGTGGGCATGCCTGCACGTCGCCTCTTCGGGAAGACTTTCAACCAGAACAATTGGAACAAAAACGACACACATTTGACACGTTGTACTGACCTGCTTTGTAAGATTTTCGCTTTCCCCTCCAGCACACCAGACAAAACAGGATGAGCGCGGTCAACACGAGTCCTGACCACAGGCCGGCAGGTAACATCCAGTGACAATCTGAGGGGGGGTTTTAGGGCGACATAAATACGTTTCAACTTGTTAATTACTTAAGTTCTGGGAATTGAAGCGAGTGAAAACTCCCTTGATTCCTCATTATCAATGTTCTACGGTAATGTGATTAAAATGACTAAAAGGGCTTTCTAAAAATATTCAAAAAATCCTTCATGATTAAAAAATACATTCCATTTCTATTTATCTCCGGTATTGGTCAATTATGGTACGACACAATTAACCCAAAGCTACCCTCATTAGAGACATCTTAACATTTCTCCACAGCATGTCAACATTAAACTACAAAACGGAAAAGTTGTGAGTGTGAAATAAACCTTTTTCTGCCACATCTGCCTTGGGAATTGTTAGGAAAATACTGAATGTTCCTTCTATATCAGAGTAGCACATGACAACAGAGGCCCTACGTAGCTGTGTACGTAGCCGCATGTATGACTGATGACGCTCATGAGACACTGTTGAAGTTACGATAGCTATGTCCCTAAGACTGGCATGATGACACAGTCACTCGAGAGATAGACATGTGACTGTCATGTGTATTGCTTACGCAGGCCTTAGCTAATCTGAACTAATGTCAGAAAGAATACTGCTTTGAACTGGTATTCTTCCATCTTGTTGACTGTAACTCCCTCTCTTGTATATAAGCAAGGACTCTACTAACTCTTTTGTCCCATGCAACCTCGTGTGTGCGATAACTACTTCCATTCTTGCAAGGATAATAAAGGTCCTGATGTTGAAGATCAAGCCGGTGACGAGTGATGTTTTTCTAACAGGAATGATTACAATCAGCTTTACTTCCTCTCTCAAAAGCTTGGTAATATGATATACAGTACTAACTCAATCAATCAATGTTTATTTATATAGCCCAATATCACAAATGTTAACTAACTGAACTAACAGTTAATGTAACTAACTGAAACTCAAGAATGTGAAGATATCATTCAGATTTATGACGGCATTAATGCAAAAATGTAGCCTTACGAGATATGAAGTCGCCACAGGTAGCATCAGTTTTTAGGGTTCCTGAGGTTTCATATTCCCTTCCCAAGTTCTCACATCTGAAAAATAACAAACACAAAAACATTTGAAAGACTTTTACATTAGGCTTAGCTTCATTGTTACACACATACAAGTGATATAGAAGATGATTGTAGTATATGAAGGTCTTCTATTCAGCTTTTTGCGTGGGAGGGGCTCAGGGAATGTTTTAAGTGTGTCCCAGTAACCCTGACTGTTGGACGTATAACCAATAAAAGCGTTTTAAATCAAATGAGACTACTTGATAAGATCAGCAGAGATGTCTGCCCACAAAAACACGTAGTGTAGGAGCCATGAAACGTGTTTAGTAACCTTTATGTTTTAATATAAGATATTTGTTTGATCACTATTGATTGGTTAGCTTGCATTATAATCCTGTTCACCTGCTGCGTGAGGTGTGTGTGTGGAAGAGAGGGTGACACAGGGCCGTTGTACTTTTTTGTTGACCGCAAGATTTACGATTGCTTTGATTATTATAACAATGTCTATGTCTGATCACCGAGTTTTTTGTCATTAAACTACAATACTATGAAACAGAGCTTTTGATCTCAGCAAGTACTTTTTTAGCTTGTCATACAACATCAAACAGGCCCGGCCTCAGCGACTGGCTTTGTTTCCTGCTGTCGCTATACGTAGTTTTGGCCGTATCTTGTCGGATGAATGATGCAGAAGATTACTGTTCACACATCAACATCCTCCTCCAGCTTTCATAATAATAACAACGATAAAGGCTGCCATGGAGACGCCGTCTGACCTGGTGTGGGGGAGACAGGCGGAGAAATCTGACTTGTTGCTGTACGTCCCGTCTTCACACGGAGCACAGATTGTGTCGTTTGTGTGAGTAGCTGCAAGAAGAAATACGGTGTTTTTTTTAATCAGTTGCTCATTTGTACTGTGTTTGAACGTGAGGATATGTTTTGCGTTTTACATTAAAAGCCTACCTTGAACGGTGACCCCTGAACCCAGAGCACAGGGGGAGGCTGGCCTGCAGTGTTCACACTTCTCCTCTGTACAGTAGAAACCGCTCACACACCCACACACTGCATCATCTTTAGTGGTGCACTCCTTCACTCTCATGTGGTTGTTCACTGAAAGAGTCAAAAGAGAGATTCAGGCCCAGTTCCAATCCGGACCCTACACCCTCTCCCTAGCTGCGAAGGACATCTGGAGCAATTGACTGGAAATGATGAAGATGCAGGAGAACTGGTTCTTAAAAACTGAAGGTTTTATTGAAATGGAATACAGGAGAGTATGCAGGCACATCGTATGGCACCCTCCATTCTGCCAAACGCTCCTCAGGGCTTCATGTTGAATGGATTCTTAGCCTGGTCATAAACAAATCTGCCTGCAGTCAAAACATCTACACTCTAAAAACAGAAGGCCCTCCAAAGATGCAGATGGACGTCACAGCTTTTACTACTATCTGCTGTGACCTACTTCTCTTTTGACACCGGTTTTACATACGTCTTTGTACAGTATGGAGCCCATTACTTTCAAGCTAGTGAAATACTTTTGCTCCACACTGACAATATCAAGTTTTGATTCACAGCAGGAGTTAATGGTCTCCTCTTTGATGTAACTGAGCTTCAGCTTAATGGACTCAAATGGAAAACAGGAAGATGGATTTGTGCTTCTGTTAACGTAAAGACACAATTGGCAAACATCATTCTATGCTTTATAAAAGGCAGCATGGGGGAGAAGAGGAAGGAACTGTGTGTTTTGAGAAGAACAGAAAAAGTGTGTGTATGCAGTGCTGTGTGTGTGTGTTTGATTTACCTTCACTGCAGTCCTTCTTGCATTGGAGACATTTTGACAGGTAGTTAATAGTGGCTGTGTAGGACCCGCTTCCACATTTGGCACAAATTGTCTTCTTATTGCTGTCACAGTCAGTGAGCTTGTATTGTCCTGATAAAAAGTTGAGAAAACGAAAGGCATTCAATAAACAAACATACAGAATCATCAGGCTGTTACATCAATCCAGTCTGTGAGGAAACACGGTATAGTTTCTAATCCAAAGAAAGAAGTGAAAACGTTAAAGTGTCGACTGACCTGCAGGACAACGATCGCAGCATTTTCCATTTTTCCCGAGGTGTTTGCCATCTGTGCAATTTATATTTGCCATTTGTTTCCCATTCGATTACAGTCCGCCGCTTGTGTGTCAAGTGTCTGAACCTAAGACGACAATGACTCTGAAACGGCTCCTAACCTTTGAAGTGACAGCTTTTTTTTTTTTAAATGTACCTCCGCTCAGAGTACATCTCTTCCTCTGATCTCCGCTCTCTGTCTGCTGTCTGAACGTTATGAGGCGGCATGTGTTCCTCTCCTGCTGCTTTACCTACTTCTCATTCAAATCCTACACAGTGGAAAACCCCAGTGCTACGAATCTGCTGTTTTCCTCTCTCTCTCTCTCTCTCTCTCTCTCTCTCTCTCTCTCTCTCTTAGTCTCACTCTCTGTCTCCTCATTTCCTTCCTGCCTTAGCCCTCTCACTGCAGAGTTACAGTGTGTGTGTTGCTGTATAGCTTACAGGCAGTATTTGCACTGTTAACTGCACAATGATACATTTCCTGTCTCCACTACCCCCCTTCCTTTCAGTCCATTGTTTCCCATGAACCTTTGTCCCAATGGCGGAGGGATGTTGTGGAGCTAAAACTGCATTGAGATGTTGTATTATCAGTTGATCTTACAAGTGTGTCCTCCTGCCATTCCACTTACCAGCAGTCACTCCCTCAATACTGCAAACGTACAAAAAAACAAGCTACAAATAGATTTATAAAATGCCTGCGTTAGCAACATTTGAAGAGATTGAAAGTAAATTATTAGGAAAAGAGGAAGGACCGATGTTGAAGTAGTTTATTTGTGAGGAGTTTTGATCGGATAACGATGTTAACATTAAGGTGGGTTTGAATTTCTGCATTTTAAACCCACTGCCACACCGTAACGATGTGTTTATAGAAGGGTAGAGCCTTTTAGATGGAGGAATGGTAATACATCTGGTTATAGCTTGGTTAAAGTGTTTTTGTAATTTATGCATCGTTGTCTCTGGCTGTATATCGTCTTGTGTGAAACTAGATTTTCTCTGGGGCCGCACGATTTGGAAATAACTTATTGTGATTATTTAACAGATGTTGTGATATGATTTAAGAAGATCGTTGTTAAGTCAATAGAATAAGATTTGTAGGCTGTAATATCTCTAGCTCGACAATACTTTTTTCACACATGTATTTAGCCGTTAACAAATATTGTGCTTCCTGCTATTTGAATATTGAGCTAGTCCATGCGATTTGATTACATTTCAATTAATTGTGCACCTCTAAGTAATGGCGGCGCGTGCAGACGCAGCGGCTTGGCTCTCTCTCTGTTTGTTTAGTTTCTAGCAGCAAGGTAGTAGCATTTAACACTTACATTCGAGCACAGCTGATTTTATCTCGTTGCACTGTCATCGCTACTACCTCTGCTTTTACCACTCTTATTTATTTGTGTCTGTTTTTTACTGCAGTGAGAGTTCCCAATGAAATTGTACTTTGTTGGATGACAATAAAGATCTATTCAATTCTAAGTAATACCTTTCGTTGTCCTCACTTTTCCTCCACTTCTTCCTACATTTCTGTTAACAACGTCCCCTTGACTTTCCATACCTCCCCTCAGTCTCCTGCTCCTCCTCCTCTGTGGCTCGGCCTCCTCCATGCTGCTGGGATGGGTGGAGTCTCCGGGATATCCCAATGGATACCCGCCCAGCGCCAGTCTGAACTGGAGCCGCTGCGCCTCCAAAGGTCACACCCTCTCCATCCAGCTGCTCCACCTGGACCTGGAGGACAGCCAGGACTGTGAGAACGACGCACTGAAGGTCAGAGGGTCGAGAATAAGATGGATGGATGGATGGATAGATGGATACATACATAGATGGATGGATTGATAGATGGATAGATAGATACATACATGGATGGATGGATAGATAGATGGATAGATAGATGGATAGATAGACAGACGGACAGACGGATAGACAGACGGATAGATGGATAGATAGATAGATGGATGGATGGATGGATGGATGGATTGATAGACAGACGGACAGATGGATAGATACATAGATAAATACTTTATTGATCCCAATTTGGGAAAGGTTTGTGTTGCAGCAGCAGCAGCATAAAAAACAAGGCAATATTTTGTTTTAACTTCTACAACATAATTGTCTTCCAGGTGTTTTCAAATGGAAACCTAATCTCAGTTCTGTGTGGTAAACGGGGATTCAAGGAGCTCCAGACCACTGTTAACCCCTCGCTGCTCTCCACCCCGGGGGGCTGCCTCTCTCTCACTTTCCACTCCGACTTCTCCAACACCAAGAGACACACCGGCTTCAAAGGGTTTTATACCCTTCAAGGTGAGACTAAGCAAACAGAAAAACAAGGAAAATAAGGAGTAAGAGTTCCACAAAAGTCCATTGGATGTGTGCCCTTTCTTTCACAGGAGAGCTCAGTTTGTACGTGCATGTATTTCATCATTGTGAATACTTTTTGTTATACCGTTAGGAAGGAGATATTTTTAGAGAACAATTCACAATGGTTGCAGTTTATATCTCTTAAAGCTGACATGGAAACGCTTTATATTTTGAGATATTTTAATGTCATTGATTGTTAATTGTCTTATTTTCAGTTTGAAGCACAGTTTAAAAATGCGGTCATCTAAATCAGAGCCAGGCTAGCGGTTTCCCTTCTGTTTTGAGATGTATCCTAAGCTAAGATAACTGTTTGTGTAAGGACACGAGTGGTGTGGCCATCAAATCCCTCATAAAATGAAATATCAAAATTCACCAATTGTTAAACTATTATTTTAAGAGGTGCGTTTCGTGCCAAATGCCTGGGGTTTAGTATTTTGCTACATGTGCATATTTAAAAAGGGGAAGCACATTTGATTCACGTGACAAATCCCATGAGGCAGCTCTCAAAGTAACTGCTTGTTTGTTTTCTTTCACAGTCGTTGGGATCGTAGGCACTCAGATTTATTTCCTCAAACACTGAAAAGTATTTTTTTCACGACATCTCACCTTTAATATAATTTTCCCTCAGACTTTGACGAATGTGTGAACGACGAAGACAGCGGATGCACTCAGTTCTGTCACAACTACATCGGAGGATACCACTGCTCCTGTCGCCACGGTTACCACCTGGACGTGGACAAACGCACTTGCACAGGTAGTTCAACTAGTCATGATTAGGATCAGTCAACAGCGTACAGAAAGGCAAGTTCAAATCAGTCAGCCGAAACATGAAGCGAAACTGGAGCAATAGAGGAAGCAGGGGAAGGGGAAGAATTCGTGAGAAGGGTCGATTGTGTTTCTGTTTGACTTAATCATTGAACTGATGACGATGATGATGCTGCTGAACTCTTTATGTTCATCACAGTGGCTTGCGCAGAGGATCTGTCGGGGCTGAAGGAAGGGGAAATCTCCAGCCCCTCGTGGCCGGCTTCATACGCAGAGAATGCACACTGTCGGTACTCTCTGTCTGTGGAGCCCACCCTGCAGCTGGAGCTGCTCTTCAGCCAAGTGTTCGATGTGGAGCAGAGCCCTGATGGGCAGTGCATTGACACACTGAGGGTAGGTGTTCAGCTGAAATATAGAAATGACAAAAAAAATTCTTTACAAATCAGCATACAAAGAGAGAGTTCAGAAAAAGGTCTTGTAACCGTATTTAAGTCTCATTGTGTTAGTCATTTTTTCTTTTCTTCATGCAGCGATATTTGGATAAACTAGTAATCACATATAGAGAGGCGAAGTCCCGCCCATCTACTTCCGACCCATGGGACCTTATTTCTGAAAAATTATGTATTGAAGTCAATGGAGAGAAAGATTATCTCTCGATCCCGTTTGAATTGTGCCACGAATTACACATATGATGTTTGTCAATTTAAAAAATCATTTCCATGTCAAAAAAGTCACAGTTTGTCGTAAAACTGTTGAAATATAAGACTATGAAAAATACGCAACTAGAAAGACTACAAATCCCAGAGTCCCGGTCCCGCATGCTGGCTCTGGAACCGACTAACTCCCCTTGTGTGTATGTACAGCTCTCAACGTGCCCAGACTTGGAGTGATTTTCACCTCTTTTAATACTTTCCGCCTCATTCTGAAAGAAAGAAGTGAAATGTTCCAACGTGACGGCCGTCTTGGTGTGTGGTGCGAGATGGGAGTTGTAGTTCATTGAGCGGTTTCACACACAAAGTGTCACTTCACAGTTTTACGACACATTTTATTTTTTTTGACTTGCAAAATTATCCCATGGAGGTCCCCCGGAAAGGGAGGGACTTCGGCTCTCTATAAGAACTTTTTTAATGGTTTCCTCCTCACCTGAAAAAATATGAAAACTCAATAATAGTTAAACATTTTTATTTAATTTGATTGTATTATAAAATATGAGCCAAACTAAAAAGGTCTTGAGTTGGCCCTCTTTTTAAAGTATGAGCAAAATGAAGTATGTATGAACTTCCACATGATTGTGACACTAGAGCAGGGGTGTCCAAACTACGGCCCGGGGGCGAAATGCGGCCCGCGGGCCATTTTTAATCGGCCCTCAGCTAATTCCAAAAGTATAATGAAATATGGCCCACAAATGAAACTTGTGCTTGTCTTGTATTGTACTTCTCAAATATAGATGGAAACATGTATGTATTTCTAACCGATCTAAGTTGATAAGAAAAAAGCCCAATAAGTTATTTGTGTAACAATCTTGAAATACACCCTTCATATTTCCTCTTATTATAATCAATCTGAGGCTTCTGTTTTAAGGGATGAGCTGCTAATAAAATAAATGAAACCCTCTGGAGAGCTGGGATGTAGGCTGTTGGTTTTCTTAAAGCATTTTCAAGTATCAAGCATCATTTAACTACATTTGATTGATTTTGCTGACTTATAACTTAACTTATGAGGCAAAATACCTCTCCTCTAGCGAGCGGCCCAGCCCTTCGTATATATTTCTGTTTGTGGCCCTTGGTGAAAAAAGTGTGGACACCCCTGCACTAGAGGGAACTGTTCAAAGACAGAGTCAGGTACATTGTGAGACATTACCTGTGTTGTTGTGTTCACAGATTGAGACTCACTCTGAGACTCTGGGGTCGTTCTGCGGCAACACGCCTCCCCCCTCTCCCTTTCTCACCCACTCTCATCGTGTTCAAATCCACTTCACCTCTGATGGCTACGGCACTAACAAAGGCTTCAGTCTGGCCTTCAGGACCAGAGGTACTGCATTCTCCTCACATGAGACACCATAGAGGGGTGCAGGGATCACATGGGTTCGCTCGCTAAAAAGCAATGGGATGTTTCCATTGGATTTCACAATATTACAGAAAATAAGATCTGTGGAAAACAAACGTTATGATTCTAACGCGTTGTTTTCAGCACGGTCCTTTCTACATATTTTATATTCATTAGGTCACGTCACCACCGCTAAGCTAAGGGTGGCTAATGTTTGGAGTGATGATTTTTAGTACTCTCATTTAGACACTTTGATAGCAACTTTCATTTTAAGACGGGTAATTTTCAGACATTCACGAGAGGGAAATGTACAGACGTCATTTCAGGCGTCTAACCAAAGAGATGTTTAAAAAAAACTTGAAAGACAGGGCAACCAGAAGTGGTAAAATGCTGACTAATATCTGTGTTTTAGGACTCATTACTGCGCCACTCAATGGGAAGATTGTTTGTTATGAAGTTTGTTGGATCACAAAGTATCACAATTGCTCCTTTCACATGTTGATTACAGATAAGGTGTGTCCGGCGGTGGTGACCTCTGACTCCACTGCGACGCCTCAGCAGGCAGAGTATCGTCGGGGGGAAACAGTGACAGCAACTTGTGATCTAGGCTATGTCGCAAATACTGTGAGTGTACAGAACCTTTTTAATGTATTTAAATGTGATGTATTTATGCCCCTGTTACGCTAATTAAGTCATTATTTTGCAAAATAGCAAGGTACCCAGGCCCTGATAACACAGTATGAGACAACATGCCAGGACATAGGCGAATGGAATCCCAATTACAAATGTGAACGTGAGTCTGACTATCGATTTCTTCTTATTTGGAGAATGTATCCTGATTTTTTTTCTTTTTTCATACTGACACATTTTCTTCATTGGACCACATTTAGCTGTTGATTGCGGTTATCTTGAGATCCCAGAAGATGGCATCCTTCAGCAGGTGGAGTCGGACAACACCCAGACAAAGTACAAAGACCAGATCCAGTTTCACTGCAGCTCAAAGTACTACACACTGGAAGGAGATGGTAATTCAATATATTTAGATTGTACACATCCATTGTCTGATTGCTTACATAAAAGTGTTCTGGTTTTGTTGTTTCCCCAATCCTCTTTCTTCCATCTTTCAGACACGTACACCTGCAGTGCCAGTGGTGATTGGGCATCAGGGAGTGGCAACACAGAGACGCCAAAATGCATTGAAGGTACGACTTTCAGTTTGCCACAGATCTTATTTTCTGCTATATTCAAAAACCCAATTTCTTGAGGGGGGGGGGAGCGCTGTGCGATGCTAACTTCCAGGTCGTCCTACAAAAATACGATATTCCTGCACCGTGCTATTAGTTACATTTTTGAATTATATGAATCTATTAGGGATGTAACGATATATCGAATATCGCGATATCGCGGTAAATAGATATCTCAATACCGTCGTGAGACTGACAAAATCTACCGCGATTTTTTTAAATGTTTTAATTTAAAATAAAAAAATAAAAAGTTTTAAACCTTTATTTAACCAGATTGAGATCATCGATCTCTTTTTCAAGGGAGACCTGTCCAACATGGCAACATGTTACAACATGAACATAAAACAACAGATAACACAAAAGGACATCGTATTTACAGGGCTACATGTACACAGCTAGAGACATTGACAAGTACCAACAGTATATTTATATCTCTGTCAATAAGCCTCACCTTCTTGGCAAAAACTGTATTGTTTTTGAAGTGGTGGAGAGACAATGCACAGTTTGACCCACTGCTGTCACCCATGGCCAAAGCATATCTCTCTGTCCCAGCAACATCAGTACCAAGCAAGAGAGTTGTTTCCACAGCAGGGGATTTTGTAAACGCCCAAACATCCCAGCTTCTACCTGGAAATGTGGACATGCTCATATTCCTAAAAGATAACCTTGATGACGCTGAGTGAGTGAGTGAGTGAGTGAGTGAGTGAGTGAGTGAGTGAGTTAGAGTTGAGTTACTTGAAAAACTAAAGTGAGACTTGATTTATTCTATTGCAGGGTCTGATTATTATATTGTTGACACTTTAAAATACTACTATCTACTAAAATGCTGTACAAAGCAGATTTATTATTTAATGAAGAAAAAAAAAAAAGAAAGTTCAATTTTCTTTCCTTTATTTTTCAATATCGCGATATTATCGTACCGTGAGTTTTTGGTATCGTTACATCCCTAGAATTTATTGATGATATTTTGTGTTTTACAGTGTGCGGGAAGCTTGACAGACACATTGAAAGTGCCAGCAGAATTGTTGGAGGTAAGGATGCAATCCTGGGAGAGATACCTTGGCAGCTTCTGATTACGGGTCGGGGCAGAGGAGGAGCGACTCTGATCAGTGACCGATGGGCTGTCACAGCAGCTCATGTGGTGGAAAGGGGGGAGGTAGGAGCTACCCGTGTGTACGGTGGACTGGTAGACGGAGGAACAAGAGTTATATTGCCTCAAGGAGTTCTCTTGGACATTGAGAGGATCATCATTCATCCCAACTACATCCAGGGCATGCCGGAACGCAACAATTTCGACCATGATATTGCTCTTATCAGATTCTCTTCCAGGGTGAATTTGAGCCCAAACCTCCTTCCCGTCTGTCTGCCGCAGTCTAACAGAGGCTTGGTGGACGGTGAACTAGGCACGGTGTCAGGCTGGGGGGGGACGGAGACTGCAGCCATTTCTCAAAGCCTGAAATACGCTCATATTAATGTCTACTCCTCTACAGTGTGTCAAGATACACCGGAAAAAACCATGATGTTCACCCGTAACATGTTCTGTGCGGGATCTGCTACAGCGGACAGCTGCAGGAGGGACAGCGGGGGTCCGCTGGTGATGCCCATGATGTCTGAAGGCAATGAGCCCTACTATCTGACCGGCATTGTGTCCTGGGGAGCCAAGTGTCGTCAGAAGCAGTACAAGGGTTACTATGTCAAGGTGGAGAATTATGTAGCCTGGATCAAGGAGACAATAGATTCAGTCGAGCAATCCTAGAAGGAGACGGAAGAGGGAGAGAATACTTTTTTACTAACCTTTATATCGTTCTAATCCAAGACTGATTCAGATCTTAGAATAGACTATACTATTGTAATGACGTATCAACATTAATAACATTAAGCATGATCTTCTTACTACACTTTTGTATTAAACACATTTGCAAATATACTGCAGAGAATGTGGGCTTTAACCAACTTCATAACACGATGTATCTTTGTCTTTTAATCAGCTTATACACACTGTCTGTAACTTGGCATCCATTCCCTGGAATACTTCATTATTTCATGATTGAACTGTAAATCAAAATGTTTTGAGCGCTGTGTGTTTCACTGATACTGAAGTGCTCTCACATGACAAACAATAAACTTCATAACTCATGTTGTTGCTCTCCTGTTTAAATGTATTTATGTTATAAAGACATACATTCATGTTTTCACAGAGCTGTACAGGAGAAATGTTCATAGACTACCACAAACCAAATGTCATGTTTCTCTAATTTGATGTGTGTGTTTGTTTCAAAGTATATTATTAACATGATTGTCTTTGACCAGATGATAGTGTTTGACTAACCTCTAAATGAAACGCCTCGCTTCTGTGTTTGAAGACGCTGAAAAAGACTAGCAGCCCCCTCTAGTGATGGATTCAGGTCTTATGAGGAATTAACATATTAGACCTGAAAGCTACAATTATAATCAGTGTAGTTTTTCTCAATAGATAATAATGTATAGTTCAAAAGATCTTCCTAATTGTCTATTTCAAATGGACTATTCCCCGCATCGACCCTGTTTTCTACATTTCTAAAACCACGAGCTTGTTTTTCGATTTTGCCAAAACAAACAAGGCTTATTCCTGGCATTAACGCAGAGAGTTGCTAAACACTGCAAACGACGGGCATTAATGTTTCACTTGAATGTGAGACATTTCCCCAAACGGCAGAGGATCATTTCACTCACGGATAAATCCTTAAATCCTTAAATCCAGCGATGGCGTGGACTTCCTGTATCATCTTGTAAGTTTGGATTTAGTTTTCAACCCATTTTTATGTTTCATTGTAATAGTTTTTGTCATTAATGTCTAGGTTGATTCCAAAATGAACTTTGATTACCATCTGTCATTATGGAGCTGCTTTTTTGATCACCTTGTGTTTTATTCTGTATAACCAATATTACAGAGAAGCAGTGTTTTATAGGTTGTCTGCATTTCATTAACTCACATATTAAAGCCTTAACAATGTACGCTTGCCACAGTTGTGTTGATTGTCACTTTGTTTACTCTTTTCTCTGTTTGCGTTAACTTTGGACCAGCGGTTCAGATGATAACTAACTGATTTAACTCTGTTTGCACTTCATCCAGGTTCCTGTCAGTGTGTGTGTGTGGAGGCCGGCGGCTGCCAGACCCCGAGCCTGCGATGCACGGGGGGGTCCAGTCCCCTCTCTACCCCCAGCCGTACCCCCCCAACCTGCAGCAGCAGTGGGACCTCAGCGTGCCGGAGGGATACCGCATCACACTCACCTTCACACACCTGGACATCGAGGCTTCTGCAGGCTGCTTCTACGACTCCCTCTCAGTCAGATATATTTATTCATTTGTTTATTCCACACATGGCAGTTATTTTAAAACAAAACATGCACAACTTTACAAAACATGCACACTTATACTGGTTGTTTTATAGTGCATGGTGTAAAGGAGCAGGGAGAAGAACATCTTATTTGACCTGCCCCTTCTTACAAAAAAAATGAAATAACCATTAAAAAGTAAAATAAAAGCAATATTCTTTCAGTCACAGTCGCTTATAAATACTGAAACAAAACCCCAAATTACCCCGAATTAGACTTTCTTGCTTACAGCCCTTTAAATCATTCAGTAAAGAATTCCACTTCTTTACGAAAACTACAGAGACACACATCTGCTTTAAAGTAGTGCGTGCAAACTGATGCTTAACATTTCATTTCCTCCTATGATGCTCCTCCTCTGAAATGTCCACCTAAGTTGGAGTGTAGTAGTTTGACCAGTGCTGTGTAATGCAACGCAATACATTTACACATGTACTGTACTTTAGTACAATTTAGATTGACTTTACCTGAGTATTTTCATTTGATGCTATTTTATAATTTGACTCCAATGCATTTCGGAAGCTACATTTAGTTGACAGCTGTAGTTACTTACTTTGATAGACACATTAATGCATCAATAATCATAATCCATATTCATCATTCTGAAATGGGCAATAACACAACGAGTATATAGTATAGTATATTTTAATGCCAATTTATCTGTTAAGTAAGAATTTTAAATCAGGACTTTTAATCTTTTTTTATAACAGTATTTTTTACAATGTTAGTATTGCTAATTCTTCTTAAATAGTCAATCTGAGTACTTCATCCACCACTCAATGTGACTCAAGTGCCAGTTTGAAAAACTTGACTAAATATTGACAACAGTTTTTCTGCCAAAATGAACATAGTAGGTCAAGTTCTGCTGATTTCCCCAAATGGGCATTAGAGTATCCCAGTATAATTAACTGCATGATGGGTAATGCAAAATACCTCTGTGAGCCTCCTAGCAAAGCTCTCTGGTAAACGTTTCCTCCCATTTCCCATTTAATGGCGTCATTTAGATAATTAAACCACTTTCTGTTTTGTGCTCGCTGCCAACCAATTCCCCGCATACTAATGTTTCCCCAAACAGATGTGAATGTGTTCTTTTTCCAATATACTAAACTACAACTAGTTTTACATATGCCAGTTCAGAATTTTAAAGTCAAGATTTGCATATACTATCTCAAAATAGTTATAAAAATCGGACAAATGAATTGTGTTTCTAGTCACCACATGTAGCTCCGTTTTGCTCTCCGCTGACTCGACAGAATTGTTTTTGAGATTTGAACTCTAAATCTAACTTGGACCACTCTTGACTTTGTCTCCTGGTTCGGTGACTCAACAGCAACACTGCAGTAGATTCAGCTGCGCGGTGTATTTTACATTATCTTTTCTTTCAGGTTTTCTACGATAGAAAGATCTTCGGGAAGTTTTGTGGCCATGAGAACTCAGCTGATGGACATCACCCCGGCAACCAGCCCATCTTGTCTCCAGGCAACAGACTCAGCCTCGTGTTCCAGAGTGACGACAACAACCCGGAGCGCCGCCAGAACGTCGGCTTCTCCGCTCAGTACCAGGCAATAGGTAGCCTAGGAGCCTAATATGTTTGTTTTTGTTATATTATTTGGTTTAGATATATCTTGCAGTATTATTCTGGACACTTGGTAGTGGTATTTAGATGCACTGTAAGTCAAAATAGAGGCAAGGGAAAGGGGGCGCTCAAAGTTCTTAGCGGACCTACAGACCATACCACATCAATGCTACTCCTTTCTAAATTGGTAAACATGGTACGTTCCTCTCTATAGCAGTGGTTCTCAACTTTTGGGTCGCGGACCCGTTCCGAGTGGGTCGCTGATGTGTGAGTGAAGAAAAAAATGTTTGAAAGAAAAATACTTTAACTTTTAAAGTCAAACTTTTATTTTGAAGGCCCGATTTTCTAACGCTGTGCATGCAGTCGGCGTTGGACTGGAAGTACAGCGGAGACCATAAACGGTTTTGAAAACTTCTGTCACGTAGTGATCATTTTCTCAATAAAAAAATTTGCTGAGGTTTTTTCGAGTCTTCTGGCCAATCAGAATCAAGATGGTTGCCGGAAGTCCCCACGGAGAATAACTCTGCGGTAGAACTACTCTTTATACATCCATGGGTACAACTTCAGATACAATTGAACACATAATGAAATATGACCCCCGGTTTGATGACTGACAGGTCACAGAGGGGGCTATCTACCCTTACCCACAATTTAAAGTAATTCACACAGACTATCTCCTCTTTACTCGTCTCGCAGCAAGATGTCAGAACAAAGTGAAAAACAAACAATGGCATAAAATATTATTAATATGTCGGGTTGTAATACATTTATTTATTTTCTTATCAGAGTGTACCAGAGTGCGTAGTTTATGTTAGTATTTCTAAAAATCTCCTGGGGGAGAATCCCCCCAGATCCCCCTTATGAGGTTAGGTTTTCAGCATGTGTGCCTTATTGTGTTATACAGTTCATCTTTGATTCCAGCATACTTTAGTTCTGTGAAGGGATACAAGGGATGCACTGTACTTCACTTTCATTAATATCGTATGCTGAAAAGTCTACGATATTACAGCACGATTTTTTGTTGAATAGATTTGAGTGGTTCAAAATGTCGGGTCGCGATTTATTGACAAAGGAAAAAGTGGGTCTATAGTATCAGTATCTTCCCCAACATGTTGACTGTTGGTGATCAAACCACCTATCTTCTGGTTGTTGGACAACTCTACTTCCTTCTAATCCACAGTCTGTGTACTCAGGGGGTCCGCGGGGTCTTAAAAAGTATTAAAAGTTAGTAAACCAATTTAGCAAAAATGAAGGCTATTAAAAAGTATTAAACGGCATTTTCCAAGGTATTACATTTTGTAGCTTGTTTTCAATAAGTATCTAAATGGTCCAAAGAGGTTGTATTCTACAGTCTGCCTGAATGTAATCATGGCGTAGGTGTGTAGTGTGATTCTGTGAAGTTTATTTATGGCATCCCGTTGGATTTGACGTCATCTGAACAGAACATCGCACGCTCACTGCTTGATAGCGCGAAGGTCCTTTTACGCTGGTTGTTAAACAACATCGTTATGGGGAAATGCAAGTCTGCGTCCAAATGGTTGGAAGATAAGGAGGAAGGACAATCAATACTGTATATAGTCAATGTGAGGTAAAGTGTGTCGCCAAGGTTACCGGTTAGAACTCCAAGTGGCGATGAGGTCTTAAAATGTATGGAAAGGGTCTTAAAAAAGGTCTTAAAAGGTTTTACATTTGACTTCAGGATTCCTGCATAGACCCTGTTACAACTACTTTCATAAACGACAAACTAAAGTGCATAAAACCACTGTAAAATATTATGGTTTGTGTCTGGGTAAGATAGAAAAGAGGACATTGAAAACATAAAAATTGCCATTACAGGAAACACACAAGGGGAACTTTGACTTGCAGCAGAGCACAATAAACAACAACAGAAAACACAGAACAATACAACAATAAAATATAATGTATTTTTGTAGGGTTGGATAAGATAGAGTGGTACAGTCCTTAGTGTTGGCAGAACGTGGCATTTACCTTTTGAGCAAATTCAGCATGTTTATTGCACTAGAAAAAAAAAAGAACACATCAATGGTCACTCTTCCACCACTGATCCTCATCCCTCTAACCCAACGTGTCTTTTATCATCAGACATAGACGAGTGTTCTGATCCAGATCCTGAAGACGGCTCAGGTCCGCTCTGCTCTCAGATCTGCCTCAACACCCTCGGCTCGTACCTCTGCTCCTGTCACCACGGATACGAGCTGCGCTCAGACCAGCGCGGCTGTGTGTGTGAGTGTTGAGTATCCAGACGAACTGGGACGTTTTTATTCCCACTTTTCTGTGTCCATGAGCTTTAAGTCGTAAGAGGGAAACATTGTTACTCCTCCAGGTACATTTTTCTCCAGTCTGGGATTATTCTTTTCTGGTTATTTAGTTTGTATTGTTATCAGCTTTTGATCCAGAACTGCTACAGATGTTAATGGTTACTTCCTCAAGCCCATGCTACACCTTTTACCCAAGTTGTATTACAAATTGGGCTGGTAGTTTTACTGTCTTAAGTATATCTGCATACCGAGCGGAAATCATAACCTCCTTTGTGGAGTGAACAAACACTTTTATAAACATTAAATCTAAGTAAATATAGCATTGTTAAAATCCAAACAAGGCGACAAACAACATGTTCAATTTCATGAACATGATTTGATGTTACGTGTTAGCTAAACAGCGGACGATTGAGCCACTGATGGTGAAGCATGAACAAAGCATTTAACACTTCAAATCCAGCCTGAAAACACACCTTTTTAAACTGGCATATTCAATATCTTAATAATTTTTCTAAACTGATTGTTGTTTTTAAGTCTTTGTTTTTAAGTCTTGTATTACTGTGTGATCTTCTTTGTTGCTTGTTTTTAATTATGCTCTGTAAGGTGTCCTTGAGAGCTTTGAAAGGCGCCCATAAATAAAATGCATTATTATTATTATTAACATCAATCTCCTTCTTTTGATTTCCCAGTATCCTGCAGCGGCGGTATATTTGATGAGCCAGAGGGACACCTGTTCAGTCCAGGATATCCTGACCCCTCGCCTCATGCTCTGTCCTGTCAGTACTTTATTTCTGTAGAATCTGGCTTCACTGTCGCTCTCAACTTCACTGACAACTTCCACATCGAGAGCGTGGACACTGAGCAAGGAACAATCTGTCCCCATCACTGGTTGCAGGTAACGACGAGCAGCCTCCTTACATTTCATATGAATAACTTTGCTAAACAGATATAATAGCTTAGCTGTGTCTATTTAAAAGGTGACCGTCCCAGACAGAGAGCCCTGGAAGCTGTGTGGAGGAAAGAGTCCAGGTCTGATAGTCACAAGCTCCAACAGCGTCCGGCTGGACTTCCACACTGACGGGGAAGGCCTGAGCAGAGGCTGGAGCCTGGACTACAGCACACACAGTGAGGGGGGGAGGAGTGGGAGGAGAAATAAGCAATACAAGTGCTGCAGGGAGGATGTCTTTTTGTAGGTGAACCCTGAAATTAGCATGGCCCTGGTTCCATCCACAAAAAGGCACATTTATTTTTCCATTCCATTTTGGACTATTGAGGAAAATAATCGGGATTGCAAACAAATAATTATGACTTTTGAAATGATGTAATTATTTCACGTTTTGTTAAGCAAGATAATCTTCACAGCTGATCATCACTTCAAATTTGCCAGAAGTAACCCAACTTTTTTTTTAATCACATATTAAGCTTCACATTTCATGAGTGGGGTATTTACTTACTTATGTCGTAGCAAAACAAAAGTGAAAATATCTTTTAGCTTAAAGCTTGTTAAAGGTCTCCTATTATACTCTGTTTCATCAACATATGATATGATATGATATATGATACATACAAAACATGTCTCTGAAGTGTTTGGCTCAACAAACAATCATGACATCACAACTTGGCCAAATCTGATTATCTCATTTCAGACAGATTTGTAAATAACCCCTAACACTCTGGGGACACATATTAATGTATAAAAGACAAGGGGACACATATTAATGTATATAAGACAAGAAAAAGTGCATTTTGCATAATTGGTTACCTTTAACCGGAGACTTTCAGACATCTTGCCAAAAAGACATGACCAATATACTTTTGAGATGAAGGAACTGGAAGTGTAAAAATGCTAACTCATGTCTGGGACCTAGACTCATTCCTGCAGCACTCTATTCATCAAGTGTCAGAATATGTTGGCAGAGAAACAGTGAAATGCATTTCCCTGCTTACTGTATATGCAGTAAATGATACATGTCTGCTTGATATCGTTTCCAGGAGTGAAGTGTCCATTCTCTGGTAGTGTGGATAATGGCCGGGTCACCCCCGACCTGAGCGAGTATTTGTACAGAGACTACATCTTTGTGCGCTGCGACCAAGGATACAAACTCATGGCGGTTAGATCAAACCTTTTTTTGTTTCAATGGAGGGCACTTCTTTGTCATTTTGTGTTTTTATAAGTTCCCCTCTTTACTTTTTCAGGATGGTAAGGAGGTTGACGGTTTCTCTACCATGTGCCAAAACAACGGACAGTGGCACCTTCCTCTCCCAGAATGCCACAGTACGTTACCTTTAATCTCCGTCAAAACATCCAATTGTACATACATGGAAACTGATTTTGGATTCAAGGTGCATGTGTTCATAGCTACAGTGTAGATATGACAATGAAAACCTTAGGTCACAAGCTCCTCCAACAGTGGAACACAGATAAAATAGTGCAAGTAAATACTAGAAAATAGAATAGAAACAGAATATGATAGGAACTGTGCAGAATAGTCTATATACAGTCATTTGAATATTGATATATATGGGAGTTGCAAACAGATGAATGTTATGTATGTTCTTTCAAAAGTTCAGGATTCAACCTTAAGTTTAGTGTTCTTGACAATTTCCTGTGTTCCTCCATATGAAGATGTCCTTATTTTTGTTTGTCCTGCAGTTCTTGATTGTGGAGAACCTGAAGCTCTGCTGAATGGAGGGGTGAACTTCCTGTCTGGCTCTCAGAATCAGTACCTTTCTGTTGTTCAGTATCACTGTCATGAACCATTTTACTCTCTCCTTGGAGGCATGAATGGTGAGATATTGATGTGTAATATTCTATCATGTACAGCTTAAGACTGTTCCCACCATTCATACCAGCCATAGCCCTCAGTTAGCAGACTCGCATGCAACTTACATGGAACTGATAATGCACTTTGGAGGCAGATTGATTTCTTTACTGCTTTGCATCTTACCAATATTATGTATTTTGCTGTTGAAACTGATGAATTGACAACTGGAGGAATATTTTAGAGTGTGAATGGAAATCAATGGAAGAATGGAAATGCATTCAATACAAAATATATTTTAAAACATATATTTTAAGCAAAGTTAAACCAAATGGGCTGAAAAAAAATCAAAGTTCCCTTAAACAGTAACCAGAAAACAAGCCAGAAAACATTTGGTCCATTGCAATACCTACACTACTAAAAGTTTTAATAAGCAAAAACAATTTTAGTATGTTTCAATACATGGTATGTCAAGAATACCAGGAAGCTCTACTGCATCAGGTCACACTTTGCAATATGCAACCAGGCATGCTTTTCTCCCTATTTTGAGCCACGATCCTTTGCACAGCGGATATATGAGCAAAGTTTAAGTAGCAATTTAAAGATGTCCGACTTGTACGCATACAGCAGGCAACAGTCTGTACATGATGAGGGCTGCTGCAGTACATAGGGAAAGTACAAAGTTAACATGCAGTCATTTGGAAGGCAGCCATTGTTTCACAGTCCTTTTTTAAAGCATCACTGGTGGCTGTGTTCAGGTGTGCTCTGTTTCTCCTGTTACCACACACAACAGTGATACTGACACACACTGGAGTACACTTCTACTCAACTCACTGATTTGTCTTTATGACCCTCTACTCTGCAGTGGTCTTCACCTGTGAGGCCGACAGAAGGTGGAGATCCAACAGCGATATCGTTGTCAGTCCAGCATGCATACCAGGTACTGCTTTTCATTACAAAATAAAAACCTACAACACTTAATCTTAGTTTGAATTTGAAGTGTGCACTTGTGTGACACTTTGAACATAAATATATGTACTAGGGATGTAACGATATATCGAATATCGCGATACCGCGGTAAATAGATGTCTCAATACCGTCGTGAGACTGACAACATTTTTTTTTTAAAACCTTTATTTAACCAGATGGTCCCATTGAGATCATCAATCTCTTTTTCAAGGGAGACCTGTCCAACATGGCAACAGGTTACAACATGAACATAAAACAACAGATAACACAAAAGGACATCGTATTTGCAGGGCTACATGTACATACCTAGAGACATTGACAAGTACCAACAGTATATTTATATCTCTGTCAATAAGCCTCACCTTCTTGGCAAACACTGCATTGTTTTTGAAGCGGTGGAGAGACAATGCACAGTTTGACCCACTGCCCAAAGCATATCTCTCTGTCCCAGCAACATCAGTACCAAGCAAGAGAGTTGTTTCCACAGCAGGGGATATTGCAAACGCCCAAACATCCCAGCTTCTACCTGGAAATGTGGACATGCTCATATTCCTAAAAGATAACCTTGATGATGCTGAGAGTGAGAGTTAGAGTTGAGTTACTTGAAAAACTAAAGTGAAACTTGATTTATTCTATTGCAGGGTCTGATTATTATATTGTTGACACTTTAAAATACTACTATCTACTAAAATGCTGTACAAAGCAGATTTATTATTTAATAAAGAAATAAAAAAAAAAGATTAAATTTAAAAAAAAAAAAATTCCTTTATTTTTCAATATTATCGTACCGTGAGTTTTTGGTATCGTTACATCCCTAATATGTACTATAAACCTCTCTTTTCCACTCAGTCTGTGGCCAGCCCACAAAGCTCATCTCTGGCTTTCAGAGGATCATTGGAGGCGCTGAAGCTCCAGCCGATACCATCCCATGGCAGGTGCTCCTGTCGAGTGGAGGAAGAGGAGGAGGCATGGTGATTGCAGACCGCTGGATCATGACTGCAGCTCATAACCTAATGTCTAATGGAAATCCAGTAACAAGCGACACTGTAAAGGTAAGTGTGCAGAGGTGGAAGGCAGGGTTTCGCACACAAAGACTTTAGTTGGGCGGGCCGCAGTAACTCCGCTGCGAGGATCCGGCGAACAGCTCATGAGCGTGCTCCACTAGCACCCCCCCCCCCCACTAAAAACAGTACATAGTTACTGTCCACCATTGTACTGTAGGTGGGGCACTGTGGGTGTTATCTTTATCCCCAAATGTAAATGAATTTCCTGTTATGCTGTCTATTTGCAGATTTTCACGGGACTCACTCATGTTACTCACATGTTGGGACCGCCTGTGCTTGCGGCTTCAATCCACATTCACCCTGAATACAACAACCCCAACCACGTAAACTACAACCATGACATTGCCTTGATAAAAACGCAAGACCCAATCACATTCAACTCCTCCGTTATGCCCATATGTTTGCCAGCAGGGAATGCCACGTACACTGTGGGCGAGCCGGGGTAAAGAAACAACTGGTTTTCATTTCATTATTCAATATAATCAATTTCTTTTGGATTCTTTTTTTTATCCGCCTTATTTGATCTTACTTGATTTGGTCCCTTGTTGTGCCAACATGTGAATCTTCAAAATTGGAGACTTTTTATTCATTACACTTTCTTATTTTTGCAGACTGGTGTCAGGATTTGGCATCACAGAAACTGTCACACACGTTCGGATTTTGTCAAACCTATTGAAGTACGTGCAGATTCCTATGGTGGGGCAGCCGGAATGCAGTAGGTCCATCACTTTGGAGCAGAGCACTAGAGCCAATGTCCCCGGTCTGACAGATAACATGTTCTGTGCCGGGATGCCTGAAGGGGGGAAGGACTCCTGCCAAGGGGACAGTGGGGGCCCGTACGCCACGTGGAAGGACCAACGTTTCTGGGCTGCGGGGATCGTCAGCTGGGGGGTCGAGTGCGGGAAGAAGGGAACATATGGAGTCTATACCAGAGTCGCAAATTACATAGATTGGATCAACAAAACCATGCATGAGAACTGAAATGCCCGGTAATTCAAAGACGTCCACCATAAAATGACATAAAAAAACCAGCTAAATTTGCTTTTTACATAGTCTTTCTGAGGTGAAATATATGTATTGTCACAGGAAAGCTATAAAACAACATCATACAGTTGTCAAAACGATAAATAAAGTCAATACAGACCTAAATGTGACTTTACATGTCAGTATCTCGTTTGTTTTTACAGATCTTCTCTCTGGTAAACACAACTCGATAACTGTCCACTTCCACATGCATTTAACTTTGTATATGGTCCCTATCATACCATACATGCCACTATTGTATATTATAAATTACTCAACTTCTGACTCTTCACAAACTCGGACTTTGTCCTCCTGGGGGTTAAATTCATTGCAGAATGGTACATGCCACAGGCTGTGTGCCATTCATGCTCCATTGAGACGTTTAGCCTTAAACAGCAGCTCCTCAGAGATCAACTAAGTGCAAACATGATGGTGTGGACCTGCTGTGTTATTATTTGGTAAGTGTTTTTTTAATTTTGCTAAGTTGTACTTTTACTCCACTACATTTATTTAGTTACTCTAAATCAGACTTTAGTTCCACCTGGAGTAAATCCACAAGCTACCCTGCAGTATACAAAGTCATCCAAACTAGCTGCACCTTTACCAGCTTTGAGAACACTTCAATGATCAATCATTATAAAACACATCATATATATTATTCTGAAATGGACCAATCTACACAATGACTACTTTTACTGTCGCTACTTTAACTATATTTTGATAATACTTTTCTACTTTTACTTGAACATTTTGAATTCAGGACTTTTACTGTAACAGAGTATTCACTCTGGTACTTCTACTTTTACTCAAGTACAAGATCTGAGTACTTCTACTTTTACTCAAGTACAAGATCTGAGTACTTCTAACATCTGCATTTTTGTAATAGAACGGGCCTAACGAGTGACCGTTGCTTGTTTCTATAGTAACCCCTGACCCGCTTCTTGCTCTTCTCTCATTGGTGGATGCTCTCTGCTCACTTTCACTAGGCAGACCTGCGCAATTTCGATCAACGTCTTGCTAGTGCGTTACATGATGGTTAGTCATTTTGTCCGACTTGCTCTGGAGTCCCGCCTACATGAGACGTTGAAATCTCGCGGGACAAAGACGCCCGCAGCCTTGAGAGCGAGGCGCGGCGAGGCGGCGCAGTTCCTCTCCACGGGCTGCGGAAGCGAAATGCTTGATGGGAAACGACTCGCTGGTATCTCGAGCTGAGCGCTCATTGGTGGTTTTTACCCCGTGCTGCTGGTGAAACTCTCCAATTGGCTCGGCAACAGTTTGTTGTTGTTTTGTGTCAGTTTTACGTCGCCACATCCATTCCCATTTTTCATCATTGTTCCACAATGTTTATCATCATGAAATTAATATCCATATATTTTATACTATACTTGCACTGCTTACCGTTTTCATACTTTATATATCTTAGCATATTCATACACACTGTTCATACTGCTCACAGGCTGATATCTAGTGTATTCATACCCCTCACTGTTTATTCATCATTCAATTCATTCTATATTTTATTCTGTCTATTGTGTACATTACTTTTCACTTTACTGCTTGTTGCACCTGGTTAGAAGCTAAACTGCATTTCGTTGTCTCAGTACCTGTAATCTGTGCAATAACAATAAAGTTGAATCTAATCTTGAGCAGGAACAAATGTATTTACTTAGTACATATCTGACATTAACGATTAAACACATGTGTGCATTCTTTATAAATGCAAACCGAGTCAAGCCGACTCCGGAGGTGGCGGTATGCA
The DNA here is from genome assembly GCA_028583405.1 of Pogonophryne albipinna. Classification (NCBI taxonomy): domain Eukaryota; kingdom Metazoa; phylum Chordata; class Actinopteri; order Perciformes; family Artedidraconidae; genus Pogonophryne; species Pogonophryne albipinna. The sequence goes on from JAPTMU010000040.1 coordinate 946,857, forward strand.
CCTTAAAGTTGTTTGCAATCCGCCAAAAAACAGAGAAGAAGAAAAAGAAGAAGCCGACTCCGAGCTGTCCGACTTCAGGCGAGCTTTTTGAGACCTCCCCCGGCTGCGATCGGCTATTCTCGTCTACTTTCGAGGCGAGCCGCAGCTCGTCTCAAACAAGCCTAGTTTCTCTCCTCTGCTTCTGCTTACTGCGCATGCTCCGGATAGCGAATCGGCTCATTGACTATAGCTCAATAGTTTACTACTATTAGATCAATTTCTGAAACGCTATTTTACATCAAGCATGGGATGAAGGAGAGGCTGTAAAATACCCGGATTGTACCGATGCAATTAGCTGTTTTTAGTTTTTAAAATCAAAAGTGAAAGTACTTTGTTTTTTTTGTGTTTGATAGAGGTTGTTTCACTTGATCTTTTAGTAACATACTAACAGTTAATCATTTAAAAACACTCTTTATTCCTAAAAAAACACTCTGTTCCTAAAAACACGGACACAGGAGGACTCCATAATGATGATTCAAGTCATTTTGTTTGGATACTTCCTGACGTGCGTTTCTGGTAAGATAACTCATGATGGCATATTGACGCAGCACTGAATGGACACTAAATGTACCTTCAGTTATGAATCTTGTAAAGAAAGATTAATTTAACCTTAATGTAATTGGCACTAATTAAATGGAAAATGGAGATAGTGTTAACTTCCTACACTTTCAATTAATTGTATCAAATGAACTACTAATGTATGACCTAGAATAATTTAGTGCAAAATGGATCATTTTAACATGCACCAATATGAAAAAGTAAAGTCATCAGATGTGTGAGAAGAAAGAGATGTTAGCAATACATAGGAGTTGAATTCAATGACTTGTCTTTATATAGAGTTTGTCAAATTTAATTCATCTGGAAATCAACAACTGCTTTTAAAATCAACACAACTAAAAATAATTTTAGGAAATATCTCAGAACTCTGTCAGGTAATCTGTCCCAGGTAATGTAAGGACATCATTAGGAAATAGTGGCTCCATAAAATAAAGTCTTGCTTTTTGTTTATTAGTAGTCTTCTGTTATTCATTTACCTAATTATGTTAAAAAAGTTAAATGTTATCCCCCACTTCTCGAGTAATAACTTGTCATTCATTAATTCTAGATGAGTCAACGTTTTCAAGTTTTATATTCCCTCTGTTCCTCAGTTGACGGGGTTGCGGATGTGGTTCTCTCTTGCACCCTGGTGGAGGAGGGGGTGGGGGTGGATGGGATGGGAGGCGGGTCTCAGTTCAGACGGACTCCAGCCACTCTCATCCTAAGAGACGTCCCAGTGGCTCCTGACCAATCCCTGGAGACGCTCACTCCGTTTGTCCCGCCTTCAATCCCTGACCCAGATGCCATCCTGTTAGAAGCCAAAGGTGTTTACTTCCTTCCTTTATATTAAAAGTTTGGTGTAAAATGAGCATGGCCTGTGACCATTTTAAGGTTCATATCAGTATGTAGTATCTCTCCTTTAAAGAGTCCTCTCCTGCTGATGTTCAGGTGTATATCAGTATGTAGTGTCTCTACTTTAAAGAGTCCTCTCCTGCTGATGTTCAGGTGTATATCAGTATGTAGTGTCTCTACTGTAAAGAGTCCTCTCCTGCTGATGTTCAGGTGTATATCAGTATGTAGTGTCTCTACTTTAAAGAGTCCTCTCCTGCTGATGTTCAGGTGTATATCAGTATGTAGTGTCTCTACTTTAAAGAGTCCTCTCCTGCTGATGTTCAGGTGTATATCAGTATGTAGTGTCTCTACTGTAAAGAGTCCTCTCCTGCTGATGTTCAGGTGTATATCAGTATGTAGTGTCTCTACTTTAAAGAGTTCTCTCCTGCTGATGTTCAGGTGTATATTAGTATGTAGTGTCTCTACTTTAAAGAGTCCTCTCCTGCTGATGTTCAGGTGTATATTAGTATGTAGTGACTCTCCTGAAACATGTCTACATGCTTTAATGTTCACAAAGCTCTTTACTTTTCTCATACTGCCTGTGCTGCAGCACCTCTTTTCACCCTCTGTCTGAAACCAGAGCCCAGTCTGCTCTGATTGGTTAGCTCTGTTGTGATACCGCTTAGAGATGTCCCGCCCCTTAGTCTATCACGTACAATGTGTTGGAGCGCTAGCCAATAGAAGTGCAAGTGTTACATAGTGTCAGTATGACCAACAAAGGAGTCCGATGGAGAAGTTTCATGTGTGTGTGCGGGAGAGGGAACACAGGGATTTTAGCCTTTGCAGACCATTTACATGCACACAAACCTATATAACACTACAGGAAAGGGGAAACCCCCCAAAAGCATAATAGTGCCTCTTTAAATGCCTCTTGTCCTTCCATCTGTTGCAGTGTCGTCCCCTCAGATCCCTGATGCTCATGTGTTGCTCCACGCTGACTGCAATGAGCAGGAGGTGACGTGTGAACTGAGCCGTTACTCTCCTCATGGACCCCAGGAGGCTCAGGAAGCGACTCATTTCCTGGTGTCTCTGAGTGTGGAGGGAGGCGAGTTCAGCACTGCGTTCATTCTGCAGACTTCAGTGGTGGAGAGGGACCATTCGACCCTCATTCAAAATAAACTGGGTCTACCTCTCAGTCCCTCGGGAACTCTTCTCACTGAAGGTTAGAACAAGTGTTTCATATCACTCTTTGTATTGCCTTCCATCAATAATATCCAGAGGTGGGAAGTAGTGGAGTACAAATACTTTGTTACTGTACATTTTTAAGGTATCAGTACTTTACTCTGCTACTTATTTTTCTGACGACTTTTTACTTTTACTTCTTACATTTTGAACACAAATACCTGTACTTTCTACTTCTTACATGTTGAACTCAAATACCTGTACTTTCTACTTCTTACATGTTGAACTCAAATACCTGTACTTTCTACTTCTTACATGTTGAACTCAAATACCTGTACTTTCTACTTCTTACATGTTGAACCCAAATACCTGTACTTTCTACTTCTTACATGTTGAACCCAAATACCTGTACTTTCTACTTCTTACATGTTGAACTCAAATACCTGTACTTTCTACTTCTTACATGTTGAACTCAAATACCTGTACTTTCTACTTCTTGCATGTTGAACTCAAATACCTGTACTTTCTACTTCTTACATGTTGAACCCAAATACCTGTACCTTCTACTTCTTACATGTTGAACACAAATACCTGTACTTTCTACTTCTTACATGTTGAACTCAAATACCTGTACTTTCTACTTCTTACATGTTGAACCCAAATACCTGTACTTTCTACTTCTTACATGTTGAACTCAAATACCTGTACTTTCTACTTCTTACATGTTGAACACAAATACCTGTACTTTCTACTTCTTGCATGTTGAACTCAAATACCTGTACTTTCTAATTCTTACATGTTGAACACAAATACCTGTACTTTCTACTTCTTGCATGTTGAACTCAAATACCTGTACTTTCTACTTCTTACATGTTGAACACAAATACCTGTACTTTCTACTTCTTACATGTTGAACCCAAATACCTGTACTTTCTACTTCTTACATGTTGAACTCAAATACCTGTACTTTCTACTTCTTACATGTTGAACACCAATACCTGTACTTTCTACTTCTTACATGTTGAACACAAATACCTGTACTTTCTACTTCTTACATGTTGAACACCAATACCTGTACTTTCTACTTCTTACATGTTGAACACAAATACCTGTACTTTCTACTTCTTACATGTTGAACCCAAATACCTGTACTTTCTACTTCTTACATGTTGAACTCAAATACCTGTACTTTCTACTTCTTACATGTTGAACTCAAATACCTGTACTTTCTACTTCTTACATGTTGAACACAAATACCTGTACTTTCTACTTCTTACATGTTGAACACAAATACCTGTACTTTCTACTTCTTACATGTTGAACTCAAATACCTGTACTTTCTACTTCTTACATGTTGAACCCAAATACCTGTACTTTCTACTTCTTACATGTTGAACACAAATACCTGTACTTTCTACTTCTTACATGTTGAACACAAATACCTGTACTTTCTACTTCTTACATGTTGAACCCAAATACCTGTACTTTCTACTTCTTACATGTTGAACTCAAATACCTGTACTTTCTACTTCTTACATGTTGAACTCAAATACCTGTACTTTCTACTTCTTACATGTTGAACTCAAATACCTGTACTTTCTACTTCTTACATGTTGAACCCAAATACCTGTACTTTCTACTTCTTACATGTTGAACTCAAATACCTGTACTTTCTACTTCTTACATGTTGAACTCAAATACCTGTACTTTCTACTTCTTACATGTTGAACCCAAATACCTGTACTTTCTACTTCTTACATGTTGAACTCAAATACCTGTACTTTCTACTTCTTACATGTTGAACCCAAATACCTGTACTTTCTACTTCTTACATGTTGAACACAAATACCTGTACTTTCTACTTCTCTCATGTTGAACCCAAATACCTGTACTTTCTACTTCTCACATGTTGAACTCAAATACCTGTACTTTCTACTTCTTACATGTTGAACACACATACCTGTACTTTCTACTTCTTACATGTTGAACACACATACCTGTACTTTCTACTTCTTACATGTTGAACCCAAATACCTGTACTTTCTACTTCTTACATGTTGAACTCAAATACCTGAACTTTCTACTTCTCACATGTTGAACCCAAATACCTGTACTTTCTACTTCTCACATGTTGAACTCAAATACCTGTACTTTCTACTTCTTACATGTTGAACCCAAATACCTGTACTTTCTACTTCTTACATGTTGAACTCAAATACCTGTACTTTCTACTTCTTACATGTTGAACACACATACCTGTACTTTCTACTTCTTACATGTTGAACCCAAATACCTGTACTTTCTACTTCTTACATGTTGAACTCAAATACCTGAACTTTCTACTTCTCACATGTTGAACCCAAATACCTGTACTTTCTACTTCTTACATGTTGAACCCAAATACCTGTACTTTCTACTTCTTACATGTTGAACACAAATACCTGTACTTTCTACTTCTTACATGTTGAACACAAATACCTGTACTTTCTACTTCTTACATGTTGAACACAAATACCTGTACTTTCTACTTCTTACATGTTGAACCCAAATACCTGTACTTTCTACTTCTTACATGTTGAACCCAAATACCTGTACTTTCTACTTCTTACATGTTGAACACAAATACCTGTACTTTCTACTTCTTACATGTTGAACACAAATACCTGTACTTTCTACTTCTTACATGTTGAACTCAAATACCTGTACTTTCTACTTCTTACATGTTGAACCCAAATACCTGTACTTTCTACTTCTCACATGTTGAACTCAAATACCTGTACTTTCTACTTCTTACATGTTGAACCCAAATACCTGTACTTTCTACTTCTTACATGTTGAACTCAAATACCTGTACTTTCTACTTCTTACATGTTGAACCCAAATACCTGTACTTTCTACTTCTTACATGTTGAACCCAAATACCTGTACTTTCTACTTCTTACATGTTGAACTCAAATACCTGAACTTTCTACTTCTCACATGTTGAACCCAAATACCTGTACTTTCTACTTCTTACATGTTGAACCCAAATACCTGTACTTTCTACTTCTTACATGTTGAACACAAATACCTGTACTTTCTACTTCTTACATGTTGAACACAAATACCTGTACTTTCTACTTCTTACATGTTGAACACAAATACCTGTACTTTCTACTTCTTACATGTTGAACCCAAATACCTGTACTTTCTACTTCTTACATGTTGAACCCAAATACCTGTACTTTCTACTTCTTACATGTTGAACACAAATACCTGTACTTTCTACTTCTTACATGTTGAACACAAATACCTGTACTTTCTACTTCTTACATGTTGAACTCAAATACCTGTACTTTCTACTTCTTACATGTTGAACACAAATACCTGAACTTTCTACTTCTCACATTTCCCAAACAGCTGGTTCCTTTAGTCTGAATGTGTGTTTGGTGGCGTGATCATTATTCTTTAGAGTCATTGCCTATTGATTTGAACACGATCCGTGTATCCATCATTTCCTGGTCTTCTCTAAAGAAGAGGGACCAATGGAAACGTTGTCATGTTGCCGTTGTTCAGCATGGAAACATTCATTAGCTAACAATGACATTATTGTTCTATTAATATAAAGGGAGGTCAGGTACTCTTTAAAACAGCTGCTAGTTATGGGTACTTTTTACTGAAGTACACTTCAAAGCCTCTTTACTTTGACTTGAGTAAAGAAGTTTAGTCAGTACTTCTACTTTCACCAGAGTAATTTTAAACACGAGTATCTGTACTTCTACTTGAGTAAAGGATGTGTGTACTTTTGCCATCTCTGATAACATCACAACAGACTATTTTTTCTCTCTGTTTTCTGTCCTGCAGTGATCTTCCTGGTGTTTTCCCACATAAAGTCTGTGTCCGCCCCTCTGAGAGGAGACGTTCTCCTGTACTGCGGCTTCAGGCAGCAGGAGACCCCCTTAGCGCAGGAAGTGGCCGTTGAATGGCGACTGCAGCACCGGGGGAAAGGCTGGAAAGTGTTTGAAATGAAGACGAGGCTGGATGATGCAGAGGGGAGCACAGTGGGTGAGTGCTGCCACTGGTACTCTGCTTTATCTGGATCAGACATCCGTTTTACCACAACGGAGATATTTACAGCGTTACAACAGCAAAGATGAAAAGTAAAAAAAAAAACAGCATTATAAAATTAAGTGGCAGCAAGTTACCATATAAAAGTAATTCAAAGTAAACTAGCAGCCACTAATAACTAGTCGAGAGTAAAGTGTGTGTGTGTGTGTGTGTGTGTGTGTGTGTGTGTGTGTGTGTGTGTGTGTGTGTGTGTGTGTGTGTGTGTGTGTGTGTGTGTGTGTGTGTGTGTGTGTGTGTGTGTGTGTGTGTGTGTGTGTGTGTGTGTGTGTGTGTGTGTGTGTGTGTGTGTGTGTGTGTGTGTGTGTGTGTGTGTGTGTGTGTGTGTGTGTGTGTGTGTGTGTGTGTGTGTGTGTGTGTGTGTGTGTGTGTGTGTGTGTGTGTGTGTGTGTGTGTGTGTGTGTGTGTTGAACCACAATACATGGATGAAGTAACTGAGACATATAGTAACTTTGAAACTTGTGTTCGTCATCATCAGTTTGTGTGATTACTTTGGGATTGAATTCCTCTTAACTACATAATAAATGTGTTGTTAAATTATAATTTCTTTACATTTAATTAGTGAGATAGTTCAGCTAGGACCAAGCTCTAAAACTTCATAATTGGTCATCAATTTGTGTAGTTACTCTAGGAATTAATCTTGTATGTAAACTGCATTCAACAGCCGTAGCTAAGTATTAGCAGTCTGCGCAAAACATACAAGTAAGAGAGAAAGAAACAGTGCAACAAAAAGCTGTCTCTAAATCAAGCCAGAAGATGGACCTCGAGTTGAGATTGTTTTTCAATTATTTCGGTTTCATTCTCTGTGGTCAGTGCTGGCAGAAAGGAAGGGTTCGAGCGTGAACGCCTCTCTGGTCGTCGGACAGGGAGAC
>JAPTMU010000193.1:1135-116135 GCA_028583405.1 Pogonophryne albipinna
ACATGTTGAACACAAATACCTGTACTTTCTACTTCTTACATGTTGAACACAAATACCTGTACTTTCTACTTCTTACATGTTGAAACAAATACCTGTACTTTCTACTTCTTACATGTTGAACTCAAATACCTGTACTTTCTACTTCTTACATGTTGAACTCAAATACCTGTACTTTCTACTTCTCACATGTTGAACACAAATACCTGTACTTTCTACTTCTTACATGTTTGAACAAATACCTGTACTTTCTACTTCTTACATGTTGAACAAATACCTGTACTTTCTACTTCTTACATGTTGAACAAATACCTGTACTTTCTACTTCTTACATGTTGAACCAAATACCTGTACTTCTACTTCTTACATGTTGAACACAAATACCTGTACTTTCTACTTCTTACATGTGAACCAAATACCTGTAATTTCTACTTCTTACATGTTGAACACAAATACCTGTACTTTCTACTTCTTACATGTTGAACCAAATACCTGTACTTTCTACTTCTTACATGTTGAACCCAATACCTGTACTTTCTACTTCTTACATGTTGAACTCAAATACCTGTACTTTCTACTTCTTACATGTTGAACCCAAATACCTGTACTTTCTACTTCTTACATGTTGAACACAAATACCTGTACTTTCTACTTCTCACATGTTGAACACAAATACCTGTACTTTCTACTTCTTACATGTTGAACACTAATACCTGTACTTTCTACTTCTTACATGTTGAACCCAAATACCTGTACTTTCTACTTCTTACATGTTGAACCCAAATACCTGTACTTTCTACTTCTTACATGTTGAACACAAATACCTGTACTTTCTACTTCTTACATGTTGAATACAAATACCTGTACTTTCTACTTCTTACACTTGGAACACAAATACCTGTACTTTCTACTTCTCACATGTTGAACACAAATACCTGTACTTTCTACTTCTTACATGTTGAACACAAATACCTGTACTTTCTACTTCTTACACTTTGAACACAAATACCTGTACTTTCTACTTCTCACATGTTGAACACAAATACCTGTACTTTCTACTTCTCACATGTTGAATACAAATACCTGTACTTTCTACTTCTCACATGTTGAACACAAATACCTGTACTTTCTACTTCTTACATTTTGAACACAAATACCTGTACTTTCTACTTCTTACATGTTGAACACAAATACCTGTACTTTCTATTTCTTACATGTTGAACACAAATACCTGTTCTTTCTACTTCTTACATTTTGAACACAAATACCTGTACTTTCTACTTCTCACATGTTGAACCCAAATACCTTTACTTTCTACTTCTTACATGTTGAACACAAATACCTGTACTTTCTACTTCTTACATGTTGAATACAAATACCTGTACTTTCTACTTCTTACATGTTGAACCCAAATACCTGTACTTTCTACTTCTTACATGTTGAACCCAAATACCTGTACTTTCTACTTCTTACATGTTGAACCCAAATACCTGTACTTTCTACTTCTTACATGTTGAACCCAAATACCTGTACTTTCTACTTCTCACATGTTGAACACAAATACCTGTACTTCCTACTTCTCACATGTTGAACACAAATACCTGTACTTTCTACTTCTTACATGTTGAACTCAAATACCTGTACTTTCTACTTCTTACATGTTGAACCCAAATACCTGTACTTTCTACTTCTTACATGTTGAACCCAAAAACCTGTACTTTCTACTTCTTACATGTTGAACCCAAATACCTGTACTTTCTACTTCTCACATGTTGAACACAAATACCTGTACTTTCTACTTCTCACATGTTGAACACAAATACCTGTACTTTCTACTTCTTACATGTTGAACTCAAATACCTGTACTTTCTACTTCTTACATGTTGAACCCAAATACCTGTACTTTCTACTTCTTACATGTTGAACACAAATACCTGTACTTTCTACTTCTTACATGTTGAACCCAAAACCTGTACTTTCTACTTCTTACATGTTGAACCCAAATACCTGTACTTTCTACTTCTTACATGTTGAACACAAATACCTGTACTTTCTACTTCTTACATGTTGAACTCAAATACCTGTACTTTCTACTTCTTACACTTTGAACACAAATACCTGTACTTTCTACTTCTTACATGTTGAACACAAATACCTGTACTTTCTATTTCTTACATGTTGAACACAAATACCTGTACTTTCTACTTCTTACATTTTGAACACAAATACCTGTACTTTCTACTTCTCACATGTTGAACCCAAATACCTGTACTTTCTCCTTCTTACATGTTGAACACAAATACCTGTACTTTCTACTTCTTACATGTTGAACACAAATACCTGTACTTTCTACTTCTTACATGTTGAACCCAAATACCTGTACTTTCTACTTCTTACATGTTGAACCCAAATACCTGTACTTTCTACTTCTTACATGTTGAACCCAAATACCTGTACTTTCTACTTCGTACATGTTGAACCCAAATACCTGTACTTTCTACTTCTCACATGTTGAACACAAATACCTGTACTTTCTACTTCTCACATGTTGAACACAAATACCTGTACTTCCTACTTCTTACATGTTGAACTCAAATACCTGTACTTTCTACTTCTTACATGTTGAACTCAAATACCTGTACTTTCTACTTCTCACATGTTGAACACAAATACCTGTAGCCTACTTTCTACTTCTTACATGTTGAACTCAAATACCTGTACTTTCTACTTCTCACATGTTGAACCCAAATACCTGTACTTTCTACTTCTTACATGTTGAAACCAAATACCTGTACTTTCTACTTCTTACATGTTGAACTCAAATACCTGTACTTTCTACTTCTTACATGTTGAACACAAATACCTGTACTTTCTACTTCTTACATGTTGAACACAAATACCTGTACTTTCTACTTCTTACATGTTGAACACAAATACCTGTACTTTCTACTTCTTACATGTTGAACCCAAATATCTGTACTTTCTACTTCTTACATATTGAACACAAATACCTGTACTTTCTACTTCTTACATGTTGAACTCAAATACCTGTAATTTCTACTTCTTACATGTTGAACTCAAATACCTGTACTTTCTACTTCTTACATGTTGAACACAAATACCTGTACTTTCTACTTCTTACATGATGAACACAAATACCTGTACATTCTACTTCTTACATGTTGAACACAAATACCTGTACTTTCTACTTCTTACATGATGAACACAAATACCTGTACTTTCTACTTCTCACATGTTGAACCCAAATACCTGTACTTTCTATTTCTTACATGTTGAACTCAAATACCTGTACTTTCTACTTCTTACATGATGAACACAAATACCTGTACTTTCTACTTCTCACATGTTGAACACAAATACCTGTACTTTCTACTTTTTACATGTTGAACACAAATACCTGTACTTTCTACTTCTTACATGTTGAACCCAAATACCTGTACTTTCTACTTCTTACATGTTGAACCCAATACCTGTACTTTGTACTTCTTACATGTTGAACTCAAATACCTGTACTTTCTACTTCTTACATGTTGAACCCAAATACCTGTACTTTCTACTTCTTACATGTTGAACCCAAATACCTGTACTTTCTACTTCTTACATGTTGAACCCAAATACATGTACTTTCTACTTCTTACATGTTGAACACAAATACCTGTACTTTCTACTTCTTACATGTTGAACCCAAATACCTGTACTTTCTACTTCTCACATGTTGAACTCAAATACCTGTACTTTCTACTTCTTACATGTTGAACACAAATACCTGTACTTTCTACTTCTCACATGTTGAACACAAATACCTGTAGCCTACTTTCTACTTCTTACATGTTTAACTCAAATACCTGTACTTTCTACTTCTCACATGTTGAACCCAAATACCTGTACTTTCTACTTCTTACATGTTGAACCCAAATACCTGTACTTTCTACTTCTTACATGTTGAACCCAAATACCTGTACTTTCTACTTCTCACATGTTGAACACAAATACCTGGACTTTCTACTTCTTACACTTTGAACCCAAATACCTGTACTTTCTACTTCTTACATGTTGAACTCAAATACCTGTACTTTCTACTTTTCACATGTTGAACACAAATACCTGTATTTTCTAATTCTTACATGTTGAACACAAATACCTGTACTTTCTACTTCTTACATGTTGAACACAAATACCTGTACTTTCTACTTCTTACATGTTGAACTCAAATACCTGTACTTTCTACTTCTTACATGTTGAACACAAATACCTGTACTTTCTACTTCTTACATGTTGAACTCAAATACCTGTACTTTCTACTTCTTACATGTTGAACTCAAATACCTGTACTTTCTACTTCTTACATGTTGAACACAAATACCTGTACTTTCTACTTCTTACATGATGAACACAAATACCTGTACTTTCTACTTCTTACATGTTGAACACAAATACCTGTACTTTCTACTTCTTACATGATGAACACAAATACCTGTACTTTCTACTTCTTACACGTTGAACTCAAATACCTGTACTTTCTACTTCTCACATGATGAACCCAAATACCTGTACTTTCTATTTCTTACATGTTGAACTCAAATACCTGTACTTTCTACTTCTTACATGTTGAACCCAAATACCTGTACTTTCTACTTCTTACATGTTGAACTCAAATACCTGTACTTTCTACTTCTTACATGTTGAACCCAAATACCTGTACTTTCTACTTCTTACATGTTGAACACAAATACCTGTACTTTCTACATCTCACAAGTTGAACACAAATACCTGTACTTTCTACTTCTCACATGTTGAACTCAAATACCTGTACTTTCTACTTCTTACATGTTGAACTCAAATACCTGTACTTTGTACTTCTTACATGTTTAACTCAAATACCTGTACTTTCTACTTCTTACATGTTGAACACAAATACCTGTACTTTCTACTTCTTACATGTTGAACTCAAATACCTGTACTTTCTACTTCTTACATGTTGAACACAAATACCTGTACTTTCTACTTCTTACATGTTGAACTCAAATACCTGTACTTTCTACTTCTTACATGTTGAACTCAAATACCTGTACTTTCTACTTCTTACATGTTGAACACAAATACCTGTACTTTCTACTTCTTACATGATGAACACAAATACCTGTACTTTCTACTTCTTACATGTTGAACACAAATACCTGTACTTTCTACTTCTTACATGATGAACACAAATACCTGTACTTTCTACTTCTCACATGATGAACCCAAATACCTGTACTTTCTATTTCTTACATGTTGAACTCAAATACCTGTACTTTCTACTTCTTACATGTTGAACCCAAATACCTGTACTTTCTACTTCTTACATGTTGAACTCAAATACCTGTACTTTCTACTTCTTACATGTTGAACCCAAATACCTGTACTTTCTACTTCTTACATGTTGAACACAAATACCTGTACTTTCTACATCTCACAAGATGAACACAAATACCTGTACTTTCTACTTCTCACATGTTGAACTCAAATACCTGTACTTTCTACTTCTTACATGTTGAACTCAAATACCTGTACTTTGTACTTCTTACATGTTTAACTCAAATACCTGTACTTTCTACTTCTTACATGTTGAACACAAATACCTGTACTTTCTACTTCTTACATGTTGAACCCAAATACCTGTACTTTGTACTTCTCACATGTTGAACACAAATACCTGTACTTTCTACTTCTTACATGTTTAACACAAATACCTGTACTTTGTACTTCTTACATGTTGAACTCAAATACCTGTACTTTCTACTTCTTACATGTTGAACCCAAATACCTGTACTTTCTACTTCTCACATGTTGAACTCAAATACCTGTACTTTGTACTTCTTACATGTTGAACTCAAATACCTGTACTTTCTACTTCTTACATGTTGAACCCAAATACCTGTACTTTCTACTTCTCACATGTTGAACACAAATACCTGTACTTTCTACTTCTCACATGTTGAACCCAAATACCTGTACTTTCTACTTCTTACATGTTGAACCCAAATACCTGTACTTTATACTTCTTACATGTTGAACCCAAATACCTGTACTTTCTACTTCTTACATGTTGAACCCAAATACCTGTACTTTCTACTTCTCACTTGTTGAACACAAATACCTGGACTTTCTACTTCTTACATGTTGAACACAAATACCTGTACTTTCTACTTCTTACATGTTGAACCCAAATACCTGTACTTTCTACTTCTCACATGTTGAACACAAATACCTGTACTTTCTACTTCTCACATGTTGAACCCAAATACCTGTACTTTCTACTTCTTACATGTTGAACCCAAATACCTGTACTTTATACTTCTTACATGTTGAACCCAAATACCTGTACTTTCTACTTCTTACATGTTGAACCCAAATACCTGTACTTTCTACTTCTCACTTGTTGAACACAAATACCTGGACTTTCTACTTCTTACATGTTGAACACAAATACCTGTACTTTCTACTTCTTACATGTTGAACACAAATACCTGTACTTTCTACTTCTTACATGTTGAACTCAAATACCTGTACTTTCTACTTCTTACACTTTGAACACAAATACCTGTACTTTCTACTTCTTACATGTTGAACTCAAATACCTGTACTTTCTACTTCTTACACTTTGAACACAAATACCTGTACTTTCTACTTCTTACATGTTGAACCCAAATACCTGTACTTTCTACTTCTCACATGTTGAACACAAATACCTGTACTTTCTACTTCTCACATGTTGAACACAAATACCTGTACTTTCTACTTCTTACATGTTGAACTCAAATACCTGTACTTTCTACTTCTCACATGTTGAACTCAAATACCTGTACTTTCTACTACATGTTGAACTCAAATACCTGTACTTTCTACTTCTTACATGTTGAACTCAAATACCTGTACTTTCTACTTCTTAAATGTTGAACACAAATACCTGTACTTTCTACTTCTTACATGTTGAACCCAAATACCTGTACTTTCTACTTCTTACATGTTGAACTCAAATACCTGTACTTTCTACTTCTTACATGTTGAACTCAAATACCTGTACTTTCTACTACATGTTGAACTCAAATACCTGTACTTTCTACTTCTTACATGTTGAACCCAAATACCTGTACTTTCTTCTTCTCACATTTCCCTAACAGCTGGTTCCTTTAGTCTGAATGTGTGTTTGGTGGCGTGATCATTATTCTTTAGAGTCATTGCGTGCCTATTGATTTGAACACGATCCGTGTATCCATCACTTCCTGGTCTTCTCTAAAGAAGAGGGACCAATGGAAACGTTGTCATGTTGCCGTTGTTCAGCATGGAAACATTCATTAGCTAACAATGACATTATTGTTCTATTAATATAAAGGGAGGTCAGGTACTCTTTAAAGCAGCTGCTAGTTATGGGTACTTTTTACTGAATGACATTTCAAAGCCTCTTTACTTTGACTTGAGTAAAGAAGTTTAGTCAGTACTTCTACTCTTACCAGAGTATTTTAAACACGAGTATCTGTACTTCTACTTGAGTAAAGGATGTGTGTACTTCTACTTGAGTAAAGGTTGTGTGTACTTCTACTTGAGTAAATGATGTGTGTAACATCTCTCCTGCAGACAGACGTATAGAAACCTCGACATGCTACGTTCTGAAGGGATAAATATACTGGCCTCGCCAAAATCTCCTTCTCGGTTAACCAGCGAGATAAACACTCTCACAAAGTAAAACTTAGGACCACGAGGTGATGTTTTGAAGCTTTACTAAGCAAGCAGTGTGAAACTGAAGGAATACAGAAACAAGAGCAATTGTAAATATCAACTACATGACATAATAATTACGTATACATAGATATATATCCAAGACGGCATGAAATTAGGTCAGTGCTAAAGTACAGATGCAATGTTTAGGCTATATTGCATATACAGCAACTACAAAATGTCAGCTGGGATCAAATATCACAATACTCAAAACTCAAGGTAAAGATATATAATGTAGAAACAGGCGGGAGTTGAACTCTGACGTCACTGTCGAGCCGTTAGTGGCCGACTCCGCCTACTAAGGGCTTCTCGGCAACTCTGCAGAATCCTATGGGTGACGTCACGGACAATACGTCCATTTATATATACAGTCTATGGTCTCATCCCTTCATTAAACCATTAAACTCGCCTCACACACTGATAATATTTCAATCAGGAGAGACAGTTTTGATATAAGAACACATATTTATTGCCAGGACTACACAAATTAATGTAAAGGAGTTTTGGCGATTAGGCCCCGTTGTGCAGGAGTATCATTAGGGAGGGGAGAACCGATCCGATGAAACCCCCCGGGTCTAGACACTGGTGGTGGTGAATGGATAGCTGTGGTCGGTCTGAAGAGGAGGGGCTTAGCTTGACCCTGGATTCAGAGGGACGGGAGGTGAAGAGGGGTGGAGGAGGGTTGCGCCGATTCACCTGGAATGACAGCTGTCAGAGGGGAGAGCATATTTAAAAGGTTTAGCGGAGCGCTATGATAGGCTTGTGAGAATAGAGCGAAGTTATTAAGCTGGGGAGTGACGCCCCCGATCACTTATTGAGAGGAGAGAGAGTAGTAACATGGAAATAGTGAATGAATGAGTAAGGAAGGTCTTCCTGGTTGAACTTGCGCTGAGCTTCATATATATCCTCCTGATCTTCAAAATATCTAAGTGATACGAACCGGGCAAGAAAAACACCAATGAAACTTATCTAAAATAATTACCTCATGTTTTCACTTTGATTCTTAGCAAATTCACTGTTTTATATGACCTTAAATCAGTGTTTTGAAAGTACATTTCCTCAAGTACTGTACTGAAGTATTTTTACGACATATTAGTACTTCCAGGGTCGCAAACTGAAAACGCATCTATTTCGACCGAACCTTGGTACTTAAGTTATTTCTGAAAAACAACCACCCGAAGCACTTGTTGAGTTAATGTAGGCCTTGTATCTGATTCACCAGTTCTTACTATGGTATGATGTTGATTAAAGAGAAGATATCCGAACTTTCCTTGTTGTTCGGAGTTTGATTCGAATTCGAATCATTCTGTACATTTTCATTGTTATGCGGATGATAGTCAACTATATTTATCAATCAAGCCTGATGAAATTAATCATCTAAATAAAATTCAAGACTGCCTCAAGGACTTAAAAACGTGGATGACCTTACATTTTTTGATGTTAAACATTACATTGCATTTAGCTGACGCTTTTATCCAAAGCGACTTACAATAAGTGCGTTCGACCAACAAAATACAAACTTGAAGAAAACAGAATCATAAAGTACATCAGGTTTCATAGAGCCAAAACATTTCAAGTGCTACTCAACTGGCTTTAGGTAAGCCAGTCCTTTGTTAGTATATAAGTGCTTTGTTAATAATTCTATTGCTCGAAGTGGAGTCGAAAGAGATGAGTTTTCAGTCTGCGCCGGAAGGTGTGTAAGCTATCTGCTGTCCTGATGTCAATGGGGAGCTCATTCCACCATTTTGGAGCCAGGATAGCAAACCCACGTGTTTTTGCTGATGGGAAGTTGGGTCCCCTTCGCAGTGAGGGTGCAGCGAGCCGTTTGGTTGATGCAGAGCGGAGTGCACGTGCTGGGGTGTACAGTTTAACCATGTCCTGGATGTAGGAAGGGCCAGATCCATTCGCAGCATGGTACGCAAGTACTATTGTCTTGAAGTGGATTCTAGCAGTTACCGGAAGCCAGTGGAGGGAGCGGAGTAGCGGAGTGGTGTGGGAGAATTTAGGAAGGTTGAAGACCAGACGAGCCGCTGCATTCTGGATGAGCTGCAGAGGTCGGATGGCACATGCAGGTAGACCAGCCAGGAGGGAGTTGCCGTAGTCTAGGCGTGAGATGACGAGAGCCTGGATCACACCCAGATTCCTTGCAGTCTGAGTCGGGGAAACAACAGAGGTGCCGATGTTGATTGTTAGGTCAAGAGTGGGACAATCTTTTCCCGGAAGGAAAAGCAGTTCAGTCTTGTCAAGGTTGAGCTTGAGGTGATGAGCAGACATCCACTGAGAGATGTCAGCTAGACAAGCAGAGATGCGTGCGACGACCTGGGTCTCTGAGCGGGGAAAGGACAGAATTAATTGGGTGTCGTCAGCGTAGCAGTGGTATGAAAAACCATGCGGGCTAATGACTGATCCGAGCGAGTTTGTGTAAAAGGAGAAGAGGAGGGGACCAAGAACAGAGCCCTGAGGGACCCCTGTAGTTAATTGACAAGGGTCGGACTCGGACCCTCTCCAAGTGACCCTGTAGGTACGGCCTTTGAGGTATGAGGTGATGAGGGAAAGTGCAGAGCCTGAAACTCCAAGTTCTTGGAGAGTGCGAAGGAGGATCTGATGGTTCACCGTGTCGAATGCAGCAGACAGGTCCAACAGGATGATGACAGAGGAGAGGGAGGCTGCTTTAGCAGTGTGCAGTTCCTCAGTGACAGCAATGAGAGCAGTTTCTGTGGAGTGACCTGCCTTGAAACCAGACTGGTGCGGATCCAGAAGGTTATTCTGATGGAGATAACAGGAGAGTTGTTTAAAGACAGCGCGTTCAAGTGTTTTAGACAGGAACGGGAGGAGAGAGACAGGCCTGTAGTTTATAACATCGGACGGGTTGAGAGTGGGTTTCTTTAGGAGAGGGTTTACTCTTGCCTCCTTGAGACTGTTTGGAAAGTGACCAGAAGTTAGAGAATTGTTGATGAAATGGGTGAGAAACGGTAGAATATCAGGAGCGATAGTCTGAAGGAGCTTTGAAGGGATAGGGTCCAGAGGACAGGTGGTAGGGCGGGCAGAGGTAATGAGGGTAAGAACCTCACTTGGAGAGAGAGGGGAGAAGGAGGTCAGTGTGTGGGTGGAAGGAGGGTCTGGTGACCCAGTGGTGAGTAAAGGTGAGTCAGAAAAAGAAGAGCGAATATCATCAACCTTTTTTTCAAAGTGGTTAACAAAGTCGCTTGACAGAAGTGAGGAGGGGGAAGGGGCTTTGGGAGGGTCCAGGAGGGAGGAGGGGGAAGGGGCTTTGGGAGGGGGAAGGAGGGAGGAGGGGGAAGGGGCTTTGGGGGGGTCCAGGAGGGAGGAGGGGGGAGGGGCTTTGGGGGGGTCCAGAAGGGAGGAGGGGGAAGGGGCTTTGGGGGGGTCCAGGAGGGAGGAGGGGGAAGGGGCTTTGGGAGGGTCCAGGAGGGAGGAGGGGAAGGGGCTTTGGGGGGGGTCCAGGAGGGAGGAGAAGATGGAAAATAGTTTTTTGGGATTGGAATAGGAAGATTGGATCTTATCTTGAAAGAAAGTGCTTTTTGCCTGAGAGATGGAAGCAGAGAAAGAGGAGAGGTGAGCCTGATAGGTTAGGAGGTCGTCACGGTGTTTGGATTTCCACCGTTTCCGCTCTGCTGCCCGAAGGACGGTTCTATTAGCACTAGGGTTGGGTACCGAGAACCGGTTCCGGTTCGGAACCGGTTTCAACATTTCGATTCCAACGGCATCATTTAGAAATGTGAATTTCGGTTCCGCTTTTCGATGCCTGAGGAAATGTTTCTCGCCGCTCTCCGTAGCCTATTGTATGACTGCGGCGGGAAATGTAGCGTTGTACCTACACTTCCTACAGCGTAACCTGAGACCAGGGCCGGCCCGTCGCACTGGCATTATAGATGTTCGCCTAGGGCGCCAGATCTGTGGAGGCGCTGCGCTGACAGCTCTGGGAGGGGAAAAAAAATGTTTGACCGTTGGCGCTCATCCTAATTTTCGGCCTTGATGTAACAACATTCATAATTAAGTAAATGTAACACCCTTTTCATCCCGGTTACACGTTTCATTCGCCCTGTACGACGGGCGCTGCAAGTGATGAAAATGGGGGATGTTGGCTTATCTGGCGCCCGCAGCTCACAGCCAAAGTGCGAGTGAGGGAGGGAGAAAGGGAGAGAGGGAGGGTGCACCGGTACGCGCTGTTGTTATTAGCATCTGGTGCTAGCTGCTCTAACGGAAGAAGAAGATGTTTCTCCAATGATGTGGAGGGAGAGTCCTCTCCAGTCAGACTGAGGCTGATAACTACAGCTCAGTGAGATAAAGGACTCTGAGTGTTTAGATAGTTCACTTTAGTCTAAGTTATCTCAGTGGGTCTCAAACGTTTTGATCACAATTTATGTAAACACATATTTCCAAGGCACTCCTTTATAATTATTGGGATAAAACAGGTTTGAAATCATTCCAATGTAAACTATAGGACAGTAAACCAGACATATCGTTTTAAACTGGAGAGATAACAAAATATGCATAAATGAAATAGTAAAATAAGATATGAATGAACAACAAAAATAAAACACGTTACATGTATTTGTTATTGGCTATGGGTTACTGGTTATGTTCACATACTTATTTAATTATTAAAATGTAAACCGATCTTTTTCATATGGGTGTTTAGAGTTGTACCCCCTAGATCTAGTCTCTAGTCATTCTGCTTAAAGTGCACCAGATTGAAGCATTTTACTTTAAAATGTTCAAACATTTCTTCCCGGTCTGCCTGAGAAGGCATATGGTTGTTTTTCTCAACAAGAACTGTTCTTTAAAAGTTGGACTGTTGCACTGTTGTAGCTTCAGTGGTTCTCAGGTTAAAGTTACATAGCAGTGAATATAAACAGGCTGATTAATGTGAATACTACTGTAAACTAACCTGTGTAAAAGTTTCTCCAATAAATGTAATTTTTTTGGTGGAGGAAGCATGTATAATTTTTTTACCCTGCCCCTCAAAGAATCGGAATTGAGAACCGTTAAGAACCGGAATCGAAAAGTAGAATCGGAATCGGAATCAGAATCGTGGAAATTCAAACGATACCCAACCCTAATTAGCACGCAGTGCGTCATTTAGCCAGGGAGCAGGACGGGACTGACGAGCCTGCCGAGATGTGAGAGGACAGAGAGAGTCCAGAGAGGATGAGAGAGTAGAGAGGAGAGTTTCTGCAGCAGAGTTTGGAGGCAGGAGTTGGAATGAGTCAGAGGAAGGGAGGGCTGAGAGCACCGATGAGGCAAAGGTAGAGGGGGAGAGGGAACGAAGGTTACGGCGGACAGGTGCAGGATGAGAAGAGATTAGTTCGTTATGTTTGGAAAGGGGTAGAGAGAATGAAATGAAGAAGTGATCGGATGTGTGGAGCGGGTTTACAGAGAGGTTAGAAGTAGAGCAGTTCCTTGAGAATATGAGATCAAGGACATTGCCAGCTTTATGAGTTGGTGGGGATGGAGACAGTGAGAAAGCAAAGGTGGTTAACAGAGATGTTAGTTAGTCTATCTTCCCTGTCTGGAGGTTGAAGTCTCCGAGAAGTACAGCGGGAGGGCCAGTTTCCTCCCTAATTGATCTCATTTTAACTAATGTTCCCCATAAATATTCATCTGTGGGAGTATTTGCAAATGATCTGAGTGATCACTGTGTTGTAGCCACAATTAGGGACACTAAGGTCCAAAAGGTTAAACCTCGGATTATCATTAAGAGAGACAAAAAACATTTTGTGGAGCAGGGTTTTGTTCATGATCTGTTTGATTTTGATTGGGGTAAAATCGATCTGTGTGCTGATGTAGAAACTGCATGGTCTTATTTTTATCTTGGTTTTATGGAGATCATTGATAGACATGCACCCCTGCGTACATTTAGATGTGAAGGGACGAGACAATCCTTGGTTTTCTGCTGAACTGTCCAGTCTCCTTCATGAGAGAAACAAGGCCTGGGCAAAGGCTAGGAAATCAGGCTCAGAGGTAGAATGGCTGCGTTTTAGGCAGCTAAGGAATAGCTTCACTACACATATCAAAAGTGCTAAATCAAAGTACTATCTGTCAGTTTCCACAAAGAATCTGAATAATCCTGCAACAATTTGGAAAGCCATTAAATCATTATCCACCGGCGATATCCGTAATGAGCTACCTCCGTGCATTACCACAGCATCTGGCTCTATATCGGACAGGGCTACTATGCTAAATTGCTTTAAAGAGCATTTTGTGTCCTGTGGTTCTCTATTTGATTCTGTCACTAATTCTGCTTCTGTGAACACTACAGTATGTGACTCTGAAAAACGTGTGTTGGAAAACCCTTTCAGTTTTACTCCTTTCACTGTTGATGTTGTTCGTGAAGCTTTAACCAAGTTAGATCCTAAGAAACCGGCCGGCCCGGACAACGTAGAACCTTTCTTTTTAAAGATAGCTGCAGTTTTATTGCTCCACCTCTCACTACTCTTTTTAACCTCTCCCTCAGCACTAACACAATTCCAAAATTGTGGAAGTCAGCGTATGTCCTGCCTTTGCTAAAAGGAGGGGAGGCCACCTTATTAAATAACTATAGGCCAATCTCTAAGTTGTCAGTTCTAGCTAAGGTTCTTGAACGCCTAGTGAGTGAACAGGTAAAGGAGTTTTTATGTACAAATGACATCCTGTCTAAACATCAGTCAGGCTTCAGAAAGCAACACAGCACCATCACTGCCACAATGAAAGTGGTGAATGATGTGGCGAGTATTTTAGATAATAAGCAGAGTTGTGCAGCTCTATTTATTGACCTGTCCAAAGCGTTTGACACCGTTGATCATCACATTTTAAAGCAGAGGCTAGCCAGTATTGGCATGTCCAGCCATGCAGTGGGTGGTTTGTGAACTACCTCTCTGAAAGGTCCCAATGTGTTCACTTTGATGGGCTGTCTTCTGAGTGGTTGAACATTGCAAATGGTGTTCCCCAAGGTTCTGTTTTAGGTCCACTTTTATTCTCCATCTACATCAACAGTTTAGGTGAAAATGTGGATGGAGCAACCTTACATTTCTATGCGGATGATACCGTGATGTACTGTGCAGGTCCCTCCATTCAGGAGGCTGGTGTTAAATTACAGGCTGTTTTTAACATTATTCAGACTCAGCTCTCTGAACTAAAGCTTCTTTTAAATGTTGAGAAAACCAAGGTAATGCTCTTTTCTAAAGCTAAAAAGACACCAGAGCCTGTTTTAGATATTGTAACTACACAAGGAATAAAACTTGAAGTGGTTACCTGTTACAAATACCTAGTTATCTGGCTTGATGATTGTCTCACTTTTAAACTTCATGTCAATAACCTGCTTAAAAAGCTGAGGGTTAGGCTAGGTTTCTTCTACAGGAACAAGTCCTGTTTCTCGCTTGAGGCCAGGAAAAGGCTCTGTGACCTTTTGACCTGTGCTGGACTATGGTGATTTGATGTATATGAATGCACCTGCCCATTACCTGAACAAGTTAGATGCTGCGTATCACAGCACACTAAGATTTGTGACAAACTGTAAAGCATTAACCCATCACTGTACCCTGTATGCAAGGGCTGGTGTGCTTTCACTAACTGTACGGAGGCTCAGTCACTGGTACCTTTTTATATACAAAGCCATGTTAGGGAAACTTCCATCTTATATCTGCTCCCTGATCTCACGGATAATTGTAAGTGGCTACTGCCTAAGATCGAATGCTGTGGTTTTATTAAATGTGCCAACTGCTAGGACTGTCTTAGGGAAGACAGCTGTTAGATGCGCAGCTCCTCTGTCTTGGAATAGTCTGCAAATTAAATGGACACTGAGCAATCTGGTGCCACTAAATGTTTTTAAAGCTCGGTTGGATGCTACTCAATCGGAAGCTATTGGTACCTGTTTATGTGGATAATTATGTAAATGATGCTGTATGATGTCCTTTTGTTGTTCTATTTATGTTTTTATGTTTCATGTGGAACTACTTGAGCAGGTCTCCCTTGAAAAAGAGATCAATGATCTCAATGGGATTTATCTGTATAAATAAAGGTTTGAAATGAAATGAAATTCAGGGATGTGTGAGAGGAGATGATCTAATTCCTCCAAGAAGTCCCCCAAGGCGCCTGGTGGACGGTAGAGAACAACAATGGTTAATTGTATAGGATGGGTTACTGTGACGGCATGGAATTCAAAGGTGGAAGGAGTGAAGTTAGGTAGCTTGAAGACGGAAAAGCTCTATTTGGGAGAGAGCAGGAGACCAGTGCCACCTCCTCTGCCAGTGGGTCTGGGTGTATGGGAGAAGGAATATGCTGTGGAGAGAGCTGCTGGGGTGGAAGTGTTGGATGGAGTAATCCAGGTCTCAGTGAGAGCAAGGAAATCCAGAGACTGCAGGGAAGCGTAGCCAGAGATGAAGTCAGCCTTAGGAACAGCTGACTGGCAGTTCCACAGGCCGCCTGAAACTAGATGTTGGATGTCAGTGGAGCATGTGGGATAGACGAGAGCAGGCCGGTTATATCGATTAGGAGATACACGGGGCCAGTGATAATTGCGAGAAGACACATCAACAGGAATGGAGAAAATACACATGATTATAGCATGAGGGGCTAAACAACCAAATGAAATGAAACACCAGCGATACTTAGCTCAATCAAAGTAGGATTTGCCTCCTCTTTGCCACCCTCGTGACTCCAGCAGGACTCTATTGTCTTTGTCAGTCTTACTCCCACAGGACTCTAATGTCTTTGTCAGTCTTCCTCCAGCAGGACTCTATTGTCTTTGTCAGTCTTACTCCAGCAGGACTCTATTGTCTTTGTCAGTCTTACTCCAGCAGGACTCTATTGTCTTTGTCAGTCTTACTCCCACAGGACTCTATTGTCTTTGTCAGTCTTACTCCAGCAGGACTCTATTGTCTGACGCTGAAGCTGACGCTCCAGGAAAGTGCTACCTAAAATGGACACCTGATTGCTGAGTTCTCACAGCTGTGGGGCCACGCCCCTTTAATTAGTTAACTCTCTGCAGCTGGTGGCCCTCAAAAGGAAATCTAGACTGGCTCCCTCCTGAGTTGCTATTGTATCTTTTCATTGGCCCAATGGTTTTACAATTACATGAAACCCTAAGTTATAAAGTTATGAGTTTAACCCTTAATACAGTTACACCTACTCAATAAAGCTCTTAGTATTCTACAAATGTTTAAATCAAAGTTAACCCTAGCAGTCAGTTAGTTCAGTTTTGGAGGTTTCAGTCAAATTACTTGTCCCAAGTTTCTGCCTGACAGATACTGTAGCGGTTTTGAGATTTAAAATCACAATTTCAGTCAGATCAACTACAGAGCATTTATACAGAGTACACGACCAAAACAGAAGTTATTGTACTTGGCCCGAAGAATCTACGAAACAAATTATCTAAAGATATACTAACTATGGATGGCATTAATTTGGCCTCCAGTGAGACTGTAAGGAATCTTGGTGTTATATTTGATCAGGATTTATCCTTTAACGCCCACATAAAATCAATTTCAAGGACCGCCTACTTCCATCTACGTAACATTGCAAAAATCAGGCATATCTTGCCTCAAAACGATGCAGAGAAACTAGTCCATGCATTTGTTACTTCAAGGCTGGATTATTGTAATTCTTTATTATCAGGGTGTACCAAGAAGTAAGTCAAGTCGCTTCAGCTGATTCAAAATGCTGCAGCTCGTGTACTAACCAGAGTTAGGAAAAGGGACCACATTACTCCTGTTCTGGCTGCCTTACACTGGCTCCCTATAGAACACAGGATAGAATTTAAAATTCTTCTTCTCGCCTACAAAGCCTTTAATGGGCAGGCGCCATCTTACCTTAAAGAACTCATTATACCCTACTGTCCTACTAGGGCATTGCGTTCCAAGAATGCAGGGTTGTTGGTTGTTCCTAGAGTCTCTAAAAGTACAATGGGAGCCAGAGCCTTTTCTTATCAAGCTCCACATTTGTGGAATCAGCTTCCAGTTTGTGTTGGGGCGGCAGACACCCTATCCGTTTTTAAGAGTGCGCTTAAGACCTTCCTTTTTGATAAAGCTTATAGTTAGGGCTGATTAGATTCAGCCCCTAGTTTTGCTGATATAGGCTTAGTTTGTCGGGGGACATCTTACTTCTTCCTTCTCTCTGTCTATACCTGTGTACTCTCATGTTCCGATTAACCCAGCTTCCCCAAATCTCTTTCTTTTTGGTGTCTATATACGCTGGGATCCGGAGTCATGGATGATCCTGCGGTCCTGTGTCCTGCATCGCGAGCCCTGGATCTTGAGTCGTGGCTGTGGTCATGGATCATAGGTCCTGGATGGATATCCTCGTGGATTCATCTTCCTATTATACACACATGCATTTCCAAACATTTGGACTACCTATGTTGCAAATGTATTATCTTTTCAATTTACACACGGCATCTATTACACGTCTGTCCGTCCTGGGAGAGGGATCCCTCCTCTGCTGCTCTCCCTGAGGTTTCTCCCATTTTTCCCTTTAAAACTGTGGGTTTTCTCCGGAAGTTTTTCCTTGTACGATGTGAGGGTCTAAGGACAGAGGGTCTGAGGACAGAGGGTCTAAGGACAGAGGGTCTGAGGACAGAGGGTCTGAGGACAGAGGGTCTGAGGACAGAGGGTCTAAGGACAGAGGGTCTGAGGACAGAGGGTGTCGTATTGTCATACTGATATTTTGTACAAACTGTGAAGTCCACTGAGACAAATGTAACATTTGCGATATTGGGCTATATAAATAAACATTGATTGATTGATTGATTCTTTATGGTTTTTGAACTTATTGTAAGTCTCTTTGGATAAAAGCGTCAGCTAAACAATGTGTAATGTAACATATCGCACAAACTTAAACAGACCTCTGTAACTAGCTGTAAACTCACCTGAAGTTACACAGAGCTCAGACCTGAAGAGCTTGAGAGGTCTTTTCAACTGAAGAGAGTACGCGAATGAATGATTATGTGTCAACATCTACGCTGCAGATTCGAGATACACCTTTATAGAAAGGAACCAAAGTAACAAGACAAACAGAACAATATAAAAGCATGTTTTTACTTTAGCTAAACCCCTCTTTAAAGGTCTCCTATTAAACTATTTGTAGGCATATATTAGAGGTCTCAGATATTTAAAAAAACATGTCTATTTTAGCCTGTTACTAAAGTGCTGATTCTGAGTCTGTAGCTTTAATAAAAAGACACACCGGGGACACACTGGGGCAGGGACGTGCACAGACATTTGGAGGGGCTATTGCTCTAAACTGGAAAAAGGGCCTCCCTACCTGAAAAAAAGACCTTTTGAAAATTGTATCTTGTTTTTAATGTAAAAGAAACCAAACGATTATTACATAAACTAAATTGAACAGTAATTCACATCTCATAACAAAATAAGCTAAGGCGACTACTTGCATTCGGTAACTTGATTTTAAAAATGAAAACCATGGACATTTTTTGTTTTGCGGTCCATATCTCATTAAAATGTCTAATGTTAGTAACTATTAAAGACAAAATGGGGACAATTCTGTTCTAATGTAGTTTGATCATTGTAACTGCTGTGCAGCCATACTGATAAAATAGGGCCTCTAACTAATTACCTTAAATAAAGTCACTAATTAATGAAACCAGTTCAATACGCATTATTCTTATTCTTATCATTCTTTATGAGCGCAGTAACGGTAAGGTATCTAATTACTTATTTATTTAGTATTCCATAACTTAATAACAGAGATGGTCAAACTGGTAGAGACATGGCAGAAATCCTACACTGAAGCGGGACATTGAACTGTTCACCCGTGAGAGGGCGATCAAGAGAAGAGAGCGAGCGGCCCCGTTGAGGGAGTTTACAGATGAAAAGACACAGAAAGACAGAAGCACAATAACAACAAGTAGGCTATATTTAGGTGTTTTTTTGTAAATAACCGACGGTATCAAGAGGAAGTAAAGTCCCCTGGTTTGTCCCTTATACCCTAACTGCCATGAGAGAACTCAAAATCAAGTTTCCAAAATCCGACACTGAGGTGGTGTTAACGCACTGGTAGATGACAGCGCTGACAAAGTGTGTTTCCCGCAGCGAGACGCAACAATACTAATTGTGGGCTTATCATGCTGATTCGGCCACAACAGAAAAAATAAAAACAAACTCTCGCTCTCTCCAGAGGGGCAGGTCAGCCAAAAAGGCCAAACGGGCCGTTGCCCGGGCAACATTAGCCCGTACCTGTGCACATCCCTGGTGTGAGGTACAGCTAACTATAAATAAAACAACAAACTGCGCCCATGTTCCTTAATCAAATATAATGACCTTAATTATGTGATGTTGAACACGGACTATAATCAGTTTAGGTCAGAGGTCATGTCCCTCTTTGATGCGTACACACTAGGGATGTGCATCTCCATCACTGAGGCCAATGCGATGCGCATCTCGATACGTTGCCAACGATACGATACATTAACGATACCTTTGAAACACCAGGCGATGCAATACGATTCAGCCCTGTTGCGATACAGTTCGATACGATTTGATTCAACATTATGCGATACGATGCGATTCAACACGATGCAAAAATAATGATACTTCAATTTGATACGACAGAGGATTTTTGTTTTATTCCTCATATGCAGCAAATCATACATTAACAAAAAAGTGCTTTACATATTTGGTTCTCTCTGCTAGTACTGCACATCAGAGTCCTGCACGGGTCTGATTTTCAAGACCCGCTCCCGCCCCGCACCCGCGACGTGCAATACCGAACCCGCCCCGCTACCCGCAGATATTGCCAATTAGTTCCGCAACCCGACCCGACCCGTCGACACAAGATCCGCAACCCGACCCGAACCCGCATATATATGAGCAGTGAAAACATGCAATTATTAACACATGCAGTTGCATATTTGTCTCAAAAAGCGTCGGATGTTGGTTATTTTCTCCATCTAGGATGACACCAAAAGCCTCCCAGACGTTGGATTTCGCTCTTGAGGAAGTGTTATTGAAAATGCTGTATTCTCCGCTAGAGAGCTTCACCTCAGCCATTTCGAATGTGGCGCGCACAGCAGCAGATTGATGCGCTGCAGAGGTTATGATTATGCGCGGTCCCGCGGGGGAGAGGTCTGAGGATTTAAACATTAAACTAAATTATTATTATTTTAATATATTTATTATGCAATACCCGCGACCCGACCCGCATCATCTTTGTTTTACCCAGAACCGAACCCAGAAAAAAGCGTTTGAAAAAATACTACCCGCAAATCACCTTTTTTGCGGGTCACCCGATGCAGGACTCTGCTGCACATCCCATCATGCTGTTTCTTTTTTACCTTAAACAAAACAAACACTTGGACCTTTCACAAACTGGCCTTTTCACAAGGGTAGTTCTCTGTCTCCAGAGTACAGTGCAATGTGATAACACCTCACAGTTAGACTATTTAAGGATGCATTTTGATTCGTAGGTATTTTTCGGTGCGCTATGTTTCTCTTTCTCCTCGACTTCCATGTGTGTTGATAACTGAGACTCTCGGCCTCCGTAGTGTTTCCCTTTCTCCTCGACTTCATGTGTGTTGATAACTGAGACTCTCGGCCTTCGTAGTGTTTCTCTTTCTCCTCGACTTCATGTGTGTTGATAACTGAGACTCTCGGCCTCCGTAGTGTTTCTCTTTCTTCTCGACTCCATGTGTGTTGATAACTGAGACTCTCGGCTTCCGTAGTGTTTCTCTTTCTCCTCGACTTCATGTGTGGATGGAACAGTCTGCAAAAAGAATGGAAAATTACCAAGCTACTACCACTACATGTTTTTAAAGCTCGGTTGGATGCTACAAAATCAGATGCTGTTTGTACCTGTACATGTGGTTAAATATGTAAATTGTAATCCCTGTACATTTTGCTGTATGATGTCCTTTTGTTGTTCTGTTGTTTATGTTTTTATGTCTTCTTGTGGAACCTACTGCTGCAGGTCTCCCTTGAAAAAGAGATCATTGATCTCAATGGGATTTTACCTGGATAAATAAAGGTTTTGAATTGAATTGAACTGAGACTCTCGGGCCTCCGTAGTGTTTCTCTTTCTCCTCGACTCCATGTGTGTTGATAACTGAGACTCTCGGCCTCCGTAGTGTTTCTCTTTCTCCTCGACTCCATGTGTGTTGATAACTGAGAATCTTGGCCTCCGTAGTGTTTCTCTTTCTCCTCGACTTTGTGTGTGTTGATAACTGAGACTCTCGGCCTCCGTAGTGTTTCTCTTTCTCCTCGACTTCATGTGTGTTGATAACTGAGACTCTCGGCCTCCGTAGTGTTTCTCTTTCTCCTCGACTCCATGTGTGTTGATAACTGAGACTCTCGGCCTCCGTAGTGTTTCTCTTTCTCCTCGACTTCATGTGTGTTGATAACTGAGACTCTCGGCCTCCGTAGTGTTTCTCTTTCTCCTCGACTCCATGTGTGTTGATAACTGAGACTCTCGGCCTCCGTAGTGTTTCTCTTTCTCCTCGACTCCATGTGTGTTGATAACTGAGACTCTCGGCCTCCGTAGTGTTTCTCTTTCTCCTCGACTTCATGTGTGTTGATAACTGAGACTCTCGGCCTCCGTAGTGTTTCTCTTTCTCCTCGACTTCATGTGTGTTGATAACTGAGACTCTCGGCCTCCGTAGTGTTTCTCTTTCATCTCGACTTCATGTGTGTTGATAACTGAGACTCTCGGCCTCCGTAGTGGTTCTCTTTCTCCTCGACTTCATGTGTGTTGATAACTGAGACTCTCGGCCTCCGTAGTGTTTCTCTTTCTCCTCGACTTCATGTGTGTTGATAACTGAGACTCTTGGCCTCCGTAGTGTTTCTCTTTCTCCTCGACTTCATGTGTGTTGATAACTGAGACTCTTGGCCTCCGTAGTGTTTCTCTTTCTGCTCGACTTCATATGTGTTGATAACTGAGACTCTCGACCGCCGTAGTGTGAAGCAGAGCTCAAAGATCGACTCTGCTGAGTGCTGACAGGATGAGAGGATATTATATGAAGGAATCGTTTTTTTACCGATGCAAAGACGCTACAATCGATGCATCGCGAGTTCAACCAGAACTGTAGCCGATGTGCACTCTTTCAATCGGTGCACTCGCATCTTGAACGTTTATGCCGGTGCACCGATGCGAATCGGTGAATCTTAACATCCCTAGGACACACAGATATGAAGCCTGTTAAATATAAATAATTATTGGGAGTAATCAAACCCTATTTATTGGTCACACATGCAGAGCACACACAGTGACGTGTGTTCTCTGCATTTAACCCATCCTAGTGCCAGGAGTCTAGTTTTCTGTCTGTCTTTGTGTGTGTGTGTGTGTGTGTGTGTGTGTGTGTGTGTGTGTGTGTGTGTGTGTGTGTGTGTGTGTGTGTGTGTGTGTGTGTGTGTGTGTGTGTGTTGAGCAGATTAGTGTATCGATACTCAGGTTATTGATTCCCTGTCGGTGTTCAACACTAATCTTCTTGTTGGCTTGAATTGTGTGATGCTCGTTTGTCAAAAACACCCTATCAGTGACGACTGAGTGAACACAGCTAGAGGACTGAACAGCACGACTCAGGGACAGAGGTTTGAGTTTCAAAGAAAGGTCCTTACTTAGAAAAGGTTCGGTTTGCTATCCTGTCTCCTGATTGGTGCAATGAGCTCCCCATTGACATCAGGACAGCAGAAACTCTGCATATCTTCTGACACAAACTGAAAACACATCTATTTCCACTGTACCTTGGCAATTAAGTAAAAAAACAAACAAAAATATACTTGTTAATGTAGGCCTTGTCTCTGATCCACGAGCTCTTATTATGGTATGATCCTGCTTGAAGTGAATATGTCTGCACTTTCCTTGTTGTTGTTTTGAGTTTGATTCTTTATGGGTTTTGCACTTATTGTAATGTATTGTAATGTAATGTACACGGTAGGTGAATCAGGACAGCAACCAGAACAGACAAGGATAAGGCAGGAACCGAAGCTGTGTCAGGAACACGTGGAAGCTAAACTCAGGGAAAATACAGCTGGAAAGCTTGAAGGTACAAAGACGAACTTGAGGGGAATGTGAACACTAAATACACTGGGAGAGGGATGGTATGGGGCACAGGTGAGACTTTGGGGATGGTTACACAGGTGGGGTCAATCAAGGGCAGGAAGTGGTGACACTGAAGGGAGAGTAGAGGTGAGTAATGACAGAATCACAACAACCTCTACCGTGACATGTTTGTAATGGCTTTAATGTTCAAAAGAGGGCAGGGATTTGAGCCTCTGCAGACCATTGACATGCACTAACACCTATAGAACACTCTACAGGAGAGCAATTATCTGTGTTATTATTATTATATATTATTATCTGTGTTCCTTGTAAAAAAAAATGTCCTTCCTTATGTTCAAATTGTTATCAGTTTGTTTATAGGTATGTATTCTTACATTACATTACATGTCACTTGTTAGACGCTTGTATCCAAAGCGACTTACATACATTCAGTTCTGTGGGCAATCCCCACAGGAGCAATTTGGGGTGATGTGTCTCGGGGACACAACGACATGCAGTGGGACTCAAACTTACTACCCTCTGATTCAAAGTCCAGCACATTCTCCACTGAGCCACAGCCTTGTATAGATGTTGCAACTATACAGAGCTTTACGATACGTAACTATGGTCATGCTAATAAAGCTATTGAATTGAATTGGACAATTCTCTCTAACCTCGATCCTCCCCATCTTTGTTCCCTCTCACAAACACACTCTGCTATAATTATATCTCTATTATCATCACAATTGAAGGCTCTATTATCCCTGTTATGGCTCGGCCTCTTAATTTCTCCCTCTC
Organism: Pogonophryne albipinna; assembly: GCA_028583405.1. Classification (NCBI taxonomy): domain Eukaryota; kingdom Metazoa; phylum Chordata; class Actinopteri; order Perciformes; family Artedidraconidae; genus Pogonophryne; species Pogonophryne albipinna. The sequence continues at coordinate 25,697 of JAPTMU010000193.1, forward strand.
TCCCCCTCTCTCTCTCCCTCTCTCTCTCTCACTCTCTCTCTCAAGCTATTATCAGACTGTGACAGTAATGAATGGATGTGATTCCACCACACTCAGCCCCCCTGGCACTTTAATTGCATTTCTGTTTTATTTCTGTACTTCAAGGAGACTGCTAGGGACAGGGAGTGTGTGCGTGTGTGCGTGTGTGCGTGTGTGTGTGTGTGTGTGTGTGTGTGTGTGTGTGTGTGTGTGTGTGTGTGTGTGTGTGTGTGTGTGTGTGTGTGTGTGTGTGTGTGTGTGTGTGTGTGTGTGTGTGTGTGAGTATAGTAAGACTGAGATGTGTGTATGAGTCATGGATGCATCAGTGTTTTTACTGTAAGCCATTCTCTGTCCATCTCAAAGAATGATTGATAAGCCCCTCCCTCCCCCAAAACACTGATTGTCCTATCACAAGGCAAGGCAAGGCAAGGCAAGTTTATTTATATATCACTTTTCAACACAAGGCAATTCAAAGTGCTTTACAAAAAAATAAAAATAATGACAGCTTACGTACGATGGCCCCGCCCACTTTGTAGCGAAAAGGTAGAATTGGCGGCATGTTGAATGTGAACATGGAGCTCTGATACGACACTGCTTTAAAACAGACCCAGGGTGGTGTCTTCCTCCTGTCGCCTCTCCACAACCGGAGCTAACGTTCTCTCTGCTTTCGTTAGCGGCAGTCGTTAGCATGAGTGGCTAATTAGCGTGCTACCTGCAGGGACTGGGTGGTGCTCTACAGCTGAGGAGCTCATCATCAGCGTTAGCTCCGAGGGGGTTGTTGAGGAACACGGAGACTCTTCATTACCTCCTGATCAGAGAGGGTCTGCAGGTGGAGACTTACGTTAATTATTATAAACACAGTTTCAGCAAGAAGTAAATATGCTGGATGCTCGTTGTACAGCTGTTTTCTTTTCAAAGATTCAAAGGTTCTATGCTCAGCAGCTACAGTGTAGAAATGGCAATGAAATGATTTTGACCTGAGCTCCTCCAACAATGCAACATATATAATAAAATACAAATAACAAATAGTACAAGAATCTATAGAATATGATATATACAAGAACAGAATGTACAATTAAATAATGTACATTAATTGTATTATTACGGTGATAACTATTTAGATAAACAAGTCAATAGTAAGATGACAAACAGATGAATGTGTATGGATGTTCTGGATGGAACAGTCTTATGGCCTGTGGGATGAAACTGTCTCTGAGTCTGGTGGTTTTAGCCCTGAAACTGTCTCTGAGTCTGGTGGTTTTAGTCCTGAAACTCTCCCTGAGTCTGGTGGTTTTAGTCCTGAAACTGTCTCTGAGTCTGGTGGTTTTAGTCCTGAAACTGTCTCTGAGTCTGGTGGTTTTAGTCCTGAAACTGTCTCTGAGTCTGGTGGTTTTAGTCCTGAAACTGTCTCTGAGTCTGGTGGTTTTAGTCCTGAAACTGTCCCTGAGTCTGGTGGTTTTAGTCCTGAAACTGTCCATGAGTCTGGTGGTTTTAGTCCTGAAACTGTCTCTGAGACTGGTGGTTTTAGTCCTGAAACTGTCTCTGAGTCTGGTGGTTTTAGTCCTGAAACTCTCCCTGAGTCTGGTGGTTTTAGACCTGAAAATGTCTCTGAGTCGGGTGGTTTTAGTACTGAAACTGTCCATGAGTCTGGTGGTTTTAGACCTGAAACTGTCTCTGAGTCTGGTGGTTTTAGACCTGAAACTGTCTCTGAGTCTGGTGGTTTTAGACCTGAAACTGTCTCTGAGTCTGGTGGTTTTAGTCTTGAAACTGTCCCTGAGTCTGGTGGTTTTAGTCCTGAAACTGTCTCTGAGTCTGGTGGTTTTAGTCCTGAAACTGTCCCTGAGTCTGGTGGTTTTAGTCCTGAAACTGTCTCTGAGTCTGGTGGTTTTAGTCCTGAATCTGTCTCTGAGTCTGGTGGTTTTAGTCCTGAAACTGTCCATGAGTCTGGTGGTTTTAGTCCTGATGCTGTCTCTGAGTCTGGTGGTTTTAGTCCTCAAACTGTCTCTGAGTCTGTTGGTTTTAGTCCTGAAACTGTCTCTGATTCTGGTGGTTTTAGACCTGAAACTGTCCCTGAGTCTGGTGGTTTTAGTCCTGAAACTGTCCCTGAGTCTGGTGGTTTTAGTCCTGAAACTGTCTCTGCGTCTGGTGGTTTTAGTCCTGAAACTGTCTCTGAGTCTGGTGGTTTTAGTCCTGAAACTGTCCCTGAGTCTGGTGGTTTTAGTCCTGAAACTGTCCCTGAGTCTGGTGGTTTTATTCCTGATGCTGTCTTTGTAACAAAGCAGAAAGAAAACAGCAGGCTCTGAACCAGCGCGTTGAATCCCACCTTTAATTTCCCATATTCACGTCACTGTATTTGCTGCTGTGAGTCCAGTATTCTGTGTGTTTGCTGGCAGGATTAACCGTGTTGTCTCCTCTTGTTTCACACATCCATGCAGCGCTCTGATCCACAGATCCTCAGATGTGGAAGACGATAAACACACTGGTTTTGTCACGTTTGCTCTCAGTGTGCACAGCGGGGGGGGCGGGGGGGGGGTCTTTGAATAGCTGTATTTGCCTCTATGTTCCTGCAGATAATGGATCTCTGTATGCATGTGTGCCTAAGTGTGTGTGCTCGCCTATAGAGTGTTTGCACACCCGCGTCTGTGCTGATCACACTTATTTATGGATCAGTTTTTACTTCATGGCTCTCTTCATACACACAGATAAAGCATCCGTCAATGTGCGCCGTGTGAATGTAAACATCTGATATAAGCAGGAAATAAATAAACATGGTTGCATAAACAGAGCGAGACGGGGAACGCAGTCCCACAAGACAAGAAATACATCCACATAGATTCTCTTTATTGCTGTTTCCTTTACTGCAAATCACCCCGAGTGAAGAGGAGAGAGAGGGAGGGTCTCTGTCGGTGGACGATGATGAGAGAGATGATGAGAGAGAGGCACACTGACATTTCACTCAGTGGATAATCACTCAGCTGCGGCAATCTCCAGAGACGTGCCTGTAACACATTTAAAACTGAATCAAAACATACAAAATATTTGTATATTTGTACTTTAAAGAGTCCTCTCCTGCTGATGTTCAGGTGTATATCAGTATGCAGTCTCTCTACTTTAAAGAGTCCTCTCCTGCTGATGTTCAGGTGTATATCAGTGTGTAGTGTCTCTACTTTAAAGAGTCCTCTCCTGCTGATGTTCAGGTGTATGTAGTGTCTCTACTTTAAAGAGTCCTCTCCTGCTGATGTTCAGGTGTATATCAGGATGTAGTGTCTCTACTTTAAAGAGTCCTCTCCTGCTGATGTTCAGGTGTGTATCAGTATGTAGTGTCTCTACTTTAAAGAGTCCTCTCCTGCTGATGTTCAGGTGTATATCAGTATATAGTGTCTCTATTTTAAAGAGTCCTCTCCTCTGATGTTCAGGTGTATATCAGTATGTAGTGTCTCTACTTTAAAGAGTCCTCTCCTGCTGATGTTCAGGTGTATATCATTATGTAGTGTCTCTACTTTAAAGAGTCCTCTCTTGCTGAAGTTCAGGTGTACATCAGTGTGTAGTGTCTCTAGTTTAAAGAGTCCTCTCCTGCTGATGTTCAGGTGTATGTAGTGTCTCTACTTTAAAGAGTCCTCTCCTGCTGATGTTCAGGTGTATATCAGTATGTAGTGTCTCTACTTTAAAGAGTCCTCTCCTGCTGATGTTCAGGTGTATATCAGTATGTAGTGTCTCTAGTTTAAAGAGTCCTCTCCTGCTGATGTTCAGGTGTATATCAGTATGTAGTGTCTCTACTTTAAAGAGTCCTCTCCTGCTGATGTTCAGGTGTATATCAGTATGTAGTGTCTCTACTTTAAAGAGTCCTCTCCTGCTGATGTTCAGGTGTATGTAGTGTCTCTACTTTAAAGAGTCCTCTCCTGCTGATGTTCAGGTGTATATCAGGATGTAGTGTCTCTACTTTAAAGAGTCCTCTCCTCTGATGTTCAGGTGTATATCAGTATGTAGTGTCTCTACTTTAAAGAGTCCTCTCCTGCTGATGTTCAGGTGTATATCATTATGTAGTGTCTCTACTTTAAAGAGTCCTCTCTTGCTGAAGTTCAGGTGTATATCAGTGTGTAGTGTCTCTAGTTTAAAGAGTCCTCTCCTGCTGATGTTCAGGTGTATGTAGTGTCTCTACTTTAAAGAGTCCTCTCCTGCTGATGTTCAGGTGTATATCAGTATGTAGTGTATCTACTTTAAAGAGTCCTCTCCTGCTGATGTTCAGGTGTATATCAGTATGTAGTGTCTCTAGTTTAAAGAGTCCTCTCCTGCTGATGTTCAGGTGTATATCAGTATGTAGTGTCTCTACTTTAAAGAGTCCTCTCCTGCTGATGTTCAGGTGTATATCAGTATGTAGTGTCTCTACTTTAAAGAGTCCTCTCCTGCTGATGTTCAGGTGTATATCAGTATGTAGTGTCACTACTTTAAAGAGTCCTCTCCTGCTGATGTTCAGGTGTATATCATCATGTAGTGTCTCTACTTTAAAGAGTCCTCTCCTGCTGATGTGCAGGTGTATATCAGTATGTAGTGTCTCTACTTTAAAGAGTCCTCTCCTGCTGATGTTCAGGTGTATATCAGTATGTAGTGTCTCTACTTTAAAGAGTCCTCTCCTGCTGATGTTCAGGTGTATATCAGTATGTAGTGTCTCTACTTTAAAGAGTGCTCTCCTGCTGATGTTCAGGTGTATATCAGTATGTAGTGTCTCTACTTTAAAGAGTCCTCTCCTGCTGATGTTCAGGTGTATATCAGTATGTAGTGTCTCTACTTTAAAGAGTCCTCTCCTGCTGATGTTCAGGTGTATATCAGTATGTAGTGTCTCTACTTTAAAGAGTCCTCTCCTGCTGATGTTCAGGTGTATATCAGTATGTAGTGTCTCTACTTTAAAGAGTCCTCTCCTGCTGATGTTCAGGTGTATATCAGTATGTAGTGTCTCTACTTTAAAGAGTCCTCTCCTGCTGATGTTCAGGTGTATATCAGGATGTAGTGTCTCTACTTTAAAGAGTCCTCTCCTCTGATGTTCAGGTGTATATCAGTATGTAGTGTCTCTACTTTAAAGAGTCCTCTCCTGCTGATGTTCAGGTGTATATCAGTATGTAGTGTCTCTACTTTAAAGAGTCCTCTCCTGCTGAATTTCAGGTGTATATCAGTATGTAGTGTCTCTACTTTAAAGAGTCCTCTGCTGCTGATGCTCAGGTGTGTATCAGTATGTAGTGTCTCTACTTTAAAGAGTCCTCTCCTGCTGATGTTCAGGTGTATATCAGTGTGTAGTGTCTCTACTTTAAAGAGTCCTCTCCTGCTGATGTTCAGGTGTATGTAGTGTCTCTACTTTAAAGAGTCCTCTCCTGCTGAATTTCAGGTGTATATCAGTATGTAGTGTCTCTACTTTAAAGAGTCCTCTCCTGCTGATGCTCAGGTGTGTATCAGTATGTAGTGTCTCTACTTTAAAGAGTCCTCTCCTGCTGATGTTCAGGTGTATATCAGTATGTAGTGTCTCTACTTTAAAGAGTCCTCTCCTGCTGATGCTCAGGTGTGTATCAGTATGTAGTGTCTCTACTTTAAAGAGTCCTCTCCTGCTGATGTTCAGGTGTATATCAGAATGTAGTGTCTCTACTTTAAAGAGTCCTCTCCTGCTGATGTTCAGGTGTATATCAGTATGTAGTGTCTCTACTTTAAAGAGTCCTCTCCTGCTGATGTTCAGGTGTATATCAGTATGTAGTGTCTCTACTTTAAAGAGTCCTCTCCTGCTGATGTTCAGGTGTATATCAGTATGTAGTGTCTCTACTTTAAAGAGTCCTCTCCTGCTGATGTTCAGGTGTATATCAGTATGTAGTGTCTCTACTTTAAAGAGTCCTCTCCTGCTGATGTTCAGGTGTATATCAGTATGTAGTGTCTCTACTTTAAAGAGTCCTCTCCTGCTGATGTTCAGGTGTATATCAGGATGTAGTGTCTCTACTTTAAAGAGTCCTCTCCTCTGATGTTCAGGTGTATATCAGTATGTAGTGTCTCTACTTTAAAGAGTCCTCTCCTGCTGATGTTCAGGTGTATATCAGTATGTAGTGTCTCTACTTTAAAGAGTCCTCTCCTGCTGAATTTCAGGTGTATATCAGTATGTAGTGTCTCTACTTTAAAGAGTCCTCTGCTGCTGATGCTCAGGTGTGTATCAGTATGTAGTGTCTCTACTTTAAAGAGTCCTCTCCTGCTGATGTTCAGGTGTATATCAGTGTGTAGTGTCTCTACTTTAAAGAGTCCTCTCCTGCTGATGTTCAGGTGTATGTAGTGTCTCTACTTTAAAGAGTCCTCTCCTGCTGAATTTCAGGTGTATATCAGTATGTAGTGTCTCTACTTTAAAGAGTCCTCTCCTGCTGATGCTCAGGTGTGTATCAGTATGTAGTGTCTCTACTTTAAAGAGTCCTCTCCTGCTGATGTTCAGGTGTATATCAGTATGTAGTGTCTCTACTTTAAAGAGTCCTCTCCTGCTGATGCTCAGGTGTGTATCAGTATGTAGTGTCTCTACTTTAAAGAGTCCTCTCCTGCTGATGTTCAGGTGTATATCAGAATGTAGTGTCTCTACTTTAAAGAGTCCTCTCCTGCTGATGTTCAGGTGTATATCAGTATGTAGTGTCTCTACTTTAAAGAGTCCTCTCCTGCTGATGTTCAGGTGTATATCAGAATGTAGTGTCTCTACTTTAAAGAGTCCTCTCCTGCTGATGTTCAGGTGTATATCAGTATGTAGTGTCTCTACTTTAAAGAGTCCTCTCCTGCTGATGTTCAGGTGTATATCAGTATGTAGTGTCTCTACTTTAAAGAGTCCTCTCCTGCTGATGTTCAGGTGTATATCAGAATGTAGTGTCTCTACTTTAAAGAGTCCTCTCCTGCTGATGTTCAGGTGTATATCAGTATGTAGTGTCTCTACTTTAAAGAGTCCTCTCCTGCTGATGTTCAGGTGTATATCAGAATGTAGTGTCTCTACTTTAAAGAGTCCTCTCCTGCTGATGTTCAGGTGTATATCAGAATGTAGTGTCTCTACTTTAAAGAGTCCTCTCCTGCTGATGTTCAGGTGTATATCAGTATGTAGTGTCTCTACTTTAAAGAGTCCTCTCCTGCTGATGTTCAGGTGTATATCAGGATGTAGTGTCTCTACTTTAAAGAGTCCTCTCCTCTGATGTTCAGGTGTATATCAGTATGTAGTGTCTCTACTTTAAAGAGTCCTCTCCTGCTGATGTTCAGGTGTATATCAGTATGTAGTGTCTCTACTTTAAAGAGTCCTCTCCTGCTGAATTTCAGGTGTATATCAGTATGTAGTGTCTCTACTTTAAAGAGTCCTCTGCTGCTGATGCTCAGGTGTGTATCAGTATGTAGTGTCTCTACTTTAAAGAGTCCTCTCCTGCTGATGTTCAGGTGTATATCAGTGTGTAGTGTCTCTACTTTAAAGAGTCCTCTCCTGCTGATGTTCAGGTGTATGTAGTGTCTCTACTTTAAAGAGTCCTCTCCTGCTGAATTTCAGGTGTATATCAGTATGTAGTGTCTCTACTTTAAAGAGTCCTCTCCTGCTGATGCTCAGGTGTGTATCAGTATGTAGTGTCTCTACTTTAAAGAGTCCTCTCCTGCTGATGTTCAGGTGTATATCAGTATGTAGTGTCTCTACTTTAAAGAGTCCTCTCCTGCTGATGCTCAGGTGTGTATCAGTATGTAGTGTCTCTACTTTAAAGAGTCCTCTCCTGCTGATGTTCAGGTGTATATCAGAATGTAGTGTCTCTACTTTAAAGAGTCCTCTCCTGCTGATGTTCAGGTGTATATCAGTATGTAGTGTCTCTACTTTAAAGAGTCCTCTCCTGCTGATGTTCAGGTGTATATCAGTATGTAGTGTCTCTACTTTAAAGAGTCCTCTCCTGCTGATGTTCAGGTGTATATCAGTATGTAGTGTCTCTACTTTAAAGAGTCCTCTCCTGCTGATGTTCAGGTGTATATCAGTATGTAGTGTCTCTACTTTAAAGAGTCCTCTCCTGCTGATGTTCAGGTGTATATCAGTATGTAGTGTCTCTACTTTAAAGAGTCCTCTCCTGCTGATGTTCAGGTGTATATCAGGATGTAGTGTCTCTACTTTAAAGAGTCCTCTCCTCTGATGTTCAGGTGTATATCAGTATGTAGTGTCTCTACTTTAAAGAGTCCTCTCCTGCTGATGTTCAGGTGTATATCAGTATGTAGTGTCTCTACTTTAAAGAGTCCTCTCCTGCTGAATTTCAGGTGTATATCAGTATGTAGTGTCTCTACTTTAAAGAGTCCTCTGCTGCTGATGCTCAGGTGTGTATCAGTATGTAGTGTCTCTACTTTAAAGAGTCCTCTCCTGCTGATGTTCAGGTGTATATCAGTGTGTAGTGTCTCTACTTTAAAGAGTCCTCTCCTGCTGATGTTCAGGTGTATGTAGTGTCTCTACTTTAAAGAGTCCTCTCCTGCTGAATTTCAGGTGTATATCAGTATGTAGTGTCTCTACTTTAAAGAGTCCTCTCCTGCTGATGCTCAGGTGTGTATCAGTATGTAGTGTCTCTACTTTAAAGAGTCCTCTCCTGCTGATGTTCAGGTGTATATCAGTATGTAGTGTCTCTACTTTAAAGAGTCCTCTCCTGCTGATGCTCAGGTGTGTATCAGTATGTAGTGTCTCTACTTTAAAGAGTCCTCTCCTGCTGATGTTCAGGTGTATATCAGAATGTAGTGTCTCTACTTTAAAGAGTCCTCTCCTGCTGATGTTCAGGTGTATATCAGTATGTAGTGTCTCTACTTTAAAGAGTCCTCTCCTGCTGATGTTCAGGTGTATATCAGAATGTAGTGTCTCTACTTTAAAGAGTCCTCTCCTGCTGATGTTCAGGTGTATATCAGTATGTAGTGTCTCTACTTTAAAGAGTCCTCTCCTGCTGATGTTCAGGTGTATATCAGTATGTAGTGTCTCTACTTTAAAGAGTCCTCTCCTGCTGATGTTCAGGTGTATATCAGAATGTAGTGTCTCTACTTTAAAGAGTCCTCTCCTGCTGATGTTCAGGTGTATATCAGTATGTAGTGTCTCTACTTTAAAGAGTCCTCTCCTGCTGATGTTCAGGTGTATATCAGAATGTAGTGTCTCTACTTTAAAGAGTCCTCTCCTGCTGATGTTCAGGTGTATATCAGAATGTAGTGTCTCTACTTTAAAGAGTCCTCTCCTGCTGATGTTCAGGTGTATATCAGAATGTAGTACTCACTAGAGGAGAGGTTTATTGCCTCATAAATTAAGTTATAAGTTAGCAAAATCCATCAAATGTACGTAAATGATGATATTCCAATCTTTATTCCAGACTCAAGGTCCATATCACATACAAAAAGACAAAACACACATCAATAAATAAGATAAAAAGCTAAACACAAAACAGATAAAAACATAAAATCAGTCCAATCACAGCCGCACATGCTCGCTGTCTGTAGAGGCTGCTGCACCAATGTCTCCAAATCATGGAAGAGAACCGAGTAGAACTCTTCACAGGGTTCATTAAAATCGAGATAACATGATTGTCCGAGTCTTCTAGGCGACACATGAATTTGTACATTAACTTTCTTAAAAGGTCTTGACAGGTAGGAACCTCCAAGTTAACACACAGCTGGCTGGCACTGTGCCATCTTGGTACCCTCAGCAGCAACCGTAGAGCATCGATGTAGCAACTTTTAGTTTGTGTATGCTGCTAGCCTTGTAGTTCCTCCACAGGTGAGTCGTGTAGTTACTCCACAGGTGAGCCGTGTAGTTACTCCACAGGTGAGCCGTGTAGTTACTCCACAGGTGAGCCTTGTAGTTACTCCACAGGTGAGCCGTGTAGTTACTCCACAGGTGAGCCGTGTAGTTACTCCACAGGTGAGCCGTGTAGTTACTCCACAGGTGAGCCTTGTAGTTACTCCACAGATGAGCCGTGTAGTTACTCCACAGGTGAGCCTTGTAGTTACTCCACAGGTGAGCCTTGTAGTTACTCCACAGGTGAGCCTTGTAGTTACTCCACAGGTGAGCCGTGTAGTTACTCCACAGGTGAGCCTTGTAGTTACTCCACAGGTGAGCCTTGTAGTTACCCCACAGGTGAGCCGTGTAGTTACTCCACAGGTGAGCCGTGTAGTTACTCCACAGGTGAGCCTTGTAGTTACTCCACAGGTGAGCCTTGTAGTTACTCCACAGGTGAGCCGTGTAGTTACTCCACAGGTGAGCCGTGTAGTTACTCCACAGGTGAGCTGTGTAGTTACTCCACAGGTGAGCCTTGTAGTTACTCCACAGATGAGCCGTGTAGTTACTCCACAGGTGAGCCGTGTAGTTACTCCACAGGTGAGCCTTGTAGTTACTCCACAGGTGAGCCTTGTACAATGGTGTACAGAAAGCTTTAAAAAGTGATACCTTGACATCTACAGAGCACTGGGCATACAGTTTGCAGCGCTGTCTATGGATGTCTTTGTCCTCAGTGAGATCCTCAGAGATATAATGACCGAGGTTCTTCATCTTACTGCACTCAAGAAGAATGCTGCTACTGAGAATAACATTAGGAAATACAGCCTTTGTATCCTCTGTACTTCGCACAATCATGATGCTACTCTTCTTGGAGTTATACTTCATATTAAAATCAATGGCATACTGGGAGCAAGTCCTCAGAAGCTGTTGTAAGCCAGCACTGCACGGGGACAAGATGATTAAATCATCTGCGTACATAAGGTGGTTGACAACAGTAGCTCCGATGACACAGCCAGTTTTACACAAGTTCAGTTTCCATACAGATCATCCATTCACAGATGAAACAACAAAGGAGATCAAACCCCACCTTGCTTCACCCCCTTACCAACATCAACATGTTCAGACACAGTATTGGCCCACTTCACCTCATAGTCTGATGTGCACACCAGAAGGCTAAGATCCTTATTATGTACTTGGGTTCCGCTCCCTGGCACATTTTGTCAAATCATTTGAAATGATTCAGTCGATCAAATGCCCTGGAAGCATCAATAAAACACAGAAACATGGTGGAATTATGGCTTCTATATTTTGCTATAATGTCTTTTAAATCAAAAATACACATATCTGTGTCGTGTTTTCTTTTCAAACCAAACTGGTTGTCAGCTTTGGTAATATACCTTTCCAGCCTATCCAACAGAATGTTCTCCAGCACTTTGGAGAGAATGCTAGCTAAAGCAATAGGCCTGTAATTATCAATGCCATTAATCTTCCCAGCTGTATCCTTGATGACTGGGACAAGTAGCACAGATAACATGGAATCTGGTAAGACACCATGATTAAGGAAACCAGTAGAGCAAGAAGAGGAGCAAGCTTAAGACTGGCATGTTTTAAGTGTTCGGCTGAGATGTGATCCGGGCCACAAGCTTTGTTATTTTCTAGATTCATTATAGTGTTGTAGACTTCCTCTGATCTAACTGTAACATTTTCAGTGGAGTCAACCTTTTCAACCGCAAATGCATCACTCTTAACACAGTTGAACAACTCATGATAGTGTTTTTGCCACAGTTCTGCGATGCTGCCTGACCCACACACTCCTTCAATGGAAGACGGTAAGGGAGTCTTACAGCTGTTTATGACTTTGACCTCTTTCCAGAAATCATAGCAATTATTGTTGCTATGGTTTCTGGAAAGTGAGTCAGCCCTCATTGTGTCCTCGTTTTTTTTAATGAATCGGACAGCATACTTATATTTGGCATTAGTGGACTGTTTATGTTCAAACAAAGACCCCTATCTCGGCCTTCCTGATTCGGCCCACAATTGAAAAGCATCTCTAGCAGCAGAGTGTAGACACATGTTCATTCCATCCAGGTTTTATACTATGCTTCTTTTTCTTCCTGTCGGAAAAACCCTTACTTGAGGCATTTAACACATCAATAATAAGATCATATGTAAAACATAGATCTCTACCATGCTGCTCATTGTTACAGTTGGTGTCACTGCACAGCATTGCTTCTCTAGGAATTACAACCGAGTCTAATGATTAGTCAGTGAGTGAGGTATAGTGATTAATATCCTTCTGAATTACCTTTGACCAATCCAGCCTCCCTGTGTATGTGTTATTGTCATCAACAGATAGCACCGGAATATTTTCAACATTTAGGGTCAATACAAAAGGAATGTGATCTGTAGTGGCCAACTCATAACAAATGTCAATGTTGTCCAGAGAAGCACGTGCATCAGTTGTGCATATACAGTGATCTAGCCATGACACAGTATGCCATGCTTCACTAATAAAATTGATAGTTGAATATGAAGACATTTGTATTAATAAATACATCCCAACTCCAAGAACTTGGAGTTTCAGGCTCTGCACTTTCCCTCCTCACCTCATACCTCAAAGACCGTACCTACAGGGTAACTTGGAGAGGGTCCGAGTCCGACCCTTGTCAATTAACTACAGGGGTCCCTCAGAGCTCTGTTCTTGGTCCTCTCCTCTTTGTACACAAACTCGCTCGGATCAGTCATTAGCCCGCATGGTTTTTCATACCACTGCTACGCTGACGACACCCAATTAATTCTGTCCTTTCCCCGCTCAGAGACCCAGGTCGTCGCACGCATCTCTGCTTGTCTAGCTGACATCTCTCAGTGGATGTCTGCTCATCACCTCAAGCTCAACCTTGACAAGACTGAACTGCTTTTTCTTCCGGGAAAAGATTGTCCCACTCTTGACTAGGGTTGGGTACCGAGAACCGGTTCCGGTTCGGAACCGGTTCCAACATTTCGATTCCAACGGCATAATTTAGAAATGTGAATTTCGGTTCCGCTTTTCGATGCCTGAGGAAATGTTTCTCGCCGCTCTCCGTAGCCTACTGAATGACTGCGGCGGGGCGGGATATGTAGCGTTGTACCTACACTTCCTACAGCGTAACCTGAGACCAGGGCCGGCCCGTCGCACTGGCGTTATAGATGTTCGCCTAGGGCGCCAGATCTGTGGAGGCGCTGCGCTGACAGCTCTGGGAGAAAAAAAAAAAGTTTTGACCGTTGGTGCTCATCCTAATTTTCGGCCTTGATGTAACAACATTCATAATTAAGTAAATGTAACACCCTTTTCATCCCGGTTACACTTTTCATTTGCCCTGTACGATGGGCGCTGCAAGTGATGAAAATGGGGGATGTTGGTTATCTGGCACCCGCAGCTCATAGCCAACGTGTGAGTGAGCGTAGGAGTGAGCGAGGGAGAAAGGGAGGGTGCACTGGAACCGGCACTGTTGTTATTAGCATCTGGTGCTAGCTGCTCTAACGGAAGAAGAAGATGTTTCTACAATGATGTGGAGGGAGAGTCCTCTCCAGTCAGACTGAGAGGCTGATAACTACAGCTCAGTGAGGTAAAGGACTCTGAGTGTTTAGATAGTTCACTTTAGTCTAAGTTATCTCAGTGGGTCTCAAACGTTTTGATCACAATTTATGTAAACACATATTTCCAAGGCACTCCTTTATAATTATTGGGATAAAACAGGTTTGAAATCATTCCAATGTAAACTATAGGACAGTAAACCAGACATATCGTTTTAAACTGGAGATACAAAAATATGCATAAATGAAATAGTAAAATAAGATATGAATGAACAACAAAAATAAAATACGTTACATGTATTTGTTATTGGCTATGGGTTACTGGTTATGCTCACATACTTATTTAATTATTAAAATGTAAACCGATCTTTTTCATATGGGTGTTTAGAGTTGTACCCCCTAGATCTAGTCTCTAGTCATTCTGCTTAAAGTGCACCAGATTGAAGCATTTTACTTTAAAATGTTCAAACATTTCTTCCCGGTATGCCTGAAGGCAGATCTGAATGTTTTTCTCAACAAGAACTGTTTTTAAATGGGGGGGTGGGTTCCTTTAAAAGTTGGACTGTTGCACTGTTGCAGCTTCAGTGGTTCAGGTTACAGTTACATAGCAGTGAATATAAACAGACTGATTAATGTGAATATTACTGTAAACTAACCTGTGTAAAAGTTTCTCGGATAAATGTAATTTTTTTGGTGGAGGAAGCATGTATCATTTTTTTACCCTGCCCCTCAAAGAATCGGAATTGAGAACCATTAAGAACCGGAATCGAAAAGTAGAATCGGAATCGGAATCAGAATCGTGGAAATTCAAACGATACCCAACCCTACTCATGACCTAACAATCAACATCGGCACCTCCGTTGTTTCCCCGACTCAGACTGCAAGGAATCTGGGTGTGACCCGAGATAACAACCTGTCCTTCACTGCAAACATAGCTGCTACAACCCGCTGCTGCAGATACACGCTTTACAACATCAGGAGGATACGTCCCCAGCTGACCCAGAAAGCCACGCAGGTTCTGGTCCAGGCTCTTGTCATCTCACGCCTAGGCTACTACAACTCCCTCCTGGCTGGTCTACCTGCATGTGCCATCCGACCTCTGCAGCTCATCCAGAATGCAGCGGCTCGTCTGGTCTTCAACCTTCCTAAATTCTCCCACACCACGTCGCTCCTCTGCTCCCTCCACTGGCTTCCGGTAACTGCTAGAATCCACTTCAAGACAATGGTACTTGCGTACCATGCTGCGAATGGATCTGGCCCTTCCTACATCCAGGACATGGTTAAACCGTACACCCCAGCACGTGCACTCCGCTCTGCATCAACCAAACGGCTCGCTGCACCCTCGCTGCCAAGGGGACCCAAGTTCCCATCAGCAGAAACACGTGGGTTTGCTATCCTGGCTCCAAGATGGTGGAATGAGCTCCCATTGACATCAGGACAGCAGAAAGCTTACACACCTTCCAGACTGAAAACTCATCTCTTTCGACTCCACTTCGAGCAATAGAACTATTAACAAAGCACTTATATACTAATAAAGGACTGGCTTACCTAAAGCCAGTTGAGTAGCACTTGAAATGTTTGGCTCTATGAAACCTGATGTACTTTATGATTCTGTTTTCTTCAAGGTTGTGTCTTGTTGGTCGAACGCACTTATTGTAAGTCGCTTTGGATAAAAGCGTCAGCTAAATGCAATGTAATGTAATCCCAGTGCTCTAGAGGGTTTAATTTATTCTGTTTGCAGCTCATTCCTTACAACAGAAGACTCAGATTTCTATAATAAGTTATTGGCTTTTTTTTATTAACTTAGATTTGTTAGAAAATGTTTTAATTGACTGAGTTGAAAAGTTGTCTCATTGACACATGAATACTACTGTGTAATATCTGTTTACATATGTATTTAAGAAGTACAATATAAGACAAGCTCAATCTCCATTATACTTTTAGCATTTGCTGAGGGCCGACATATGCAAGAGAGGGATGAATGAAGACACACTTTTTCAAACTGATGTATCTTCTTTCTTTAGGATACAATCCTAAACGATGCACTTTCTGTCTTTACGATTAGTTTAAACTGTGTTATCCCAACAGACAGTTGAAGGGACTCTGAGGAGACAGAGAGAGGAGAAACATCAGGAGAGAAGGATCAGGGTTTGATTACTCAGGCCTGTTTGAGGCTCCGTGCATCAACACTGATCACAGGGAGCTGGTTCTCTGCAGGATATCAGGATGATGTCTTTATTCAGAACTCTTTATTGAATCGCTCCTGCTGGAAAATCCCCTGGCTGGGAGCCAAAGTGTGTTAAAGTGTGTCGAGCCTCTGTGTTCAAACTGCAGATATTAGTGTGTGTGTTGTTGTGTTCCTGTGCCGCAATCTCACAGCGTGTGTGTGTGTGTGTGTTAAGCCTCTTTCAGAGAAGGATTGTCAAACTTTGCCAGCTTCATCTCACTTCACACGCACACCCACACACACACGCACACACACATCACTTCACACGCACACACACATCTCAGAGTGAGTCATCTCCCGCTCCTACAGGAACTACATTTGTTTCTGAGCGAGGACACGTCGTCCCTCTGAACACTCTGACCTAGAAACAACAAGCAGAACAGGAGGAGCTTTACAGTTGGTGTTTCAAAGAAACAAAAAACACAATCCTTACTGTTCTGCCGCCTCACACACGATGCGTTCAGGGGCTGATCGAGGGGAAGTCGTTCTCACAGCTTCGGTGTGTTCTTGAGCTTTAACTTATAATGTTGAAATGACACAGAGGAGAAGTTTTACTTTGTTGTGTTTTAGGTAAAGATGTATTACAACGTTTCCCACGGTGATGATCAGGTGAGGTTCTCCAGTCGGGAACCGTTCTCCAAATAATCCGACACCAAGGAAACGCAGCAGCGTGTGTAGGAATGAAACAGAAGCTGCTGTAGCCATAGCAACCTGTGTTAAGGTGAACCTCGTTGTTGCGCTGATGATTTGAGCGGCTGCACAGGGTCCATGGGGGGGGGGGGGGGGGGGGGACAGAGTGGAAATGAAAGAGGTTCATCTTCTTCTGTCGAGTGTGTGTGTGTGTGTCAATCTGTAGCAACTTCTTACCCAACGCCATGAACATATATGAGGTCAGAAAGTCTGTACACAAAGTAGTTGAACTCTTGCTTAGTGTAATGATTTATATAGTCAAACAGGTGATCTATGACACATACCTGATGCTTATATTAACTTATACTTCTCATAGTAATACAGGACATGTTGTGTGTGGTTTGGTTTTCTTCAGTACTCAGCCATGCACAGATCACTTCAGAGCTTAAAGGCAGATAAACACTTCAGATAACAGAAAAAAAAAAAGTTGAAAATGCATTAACAGCTGCAGGAGAGGAGCTGAATGTTTGACATGAAATGATTGTAAACAAACCAACAGCGTTTTCTCCCCCCTGTTTCAATATGTTCCCCGTACTCTTGAATAATGTGGGAATTATTCATGAAAAGCAAATCAACAAAAGGCTATTTCAAAGCTGTGTAATGTATGCAGGCGGACACACACACACACACACACACACACACACACACACACACACACACACACACACACACACACACACACACACACACACACACACACACACACACACACACACACACACACACACACACACACACACACACACACACACTCACACCAGGACAGATTTCCCTGTCGCAGCACTTCCACTCTCTCCCAGGAACACCGTACAGGAAATATTCAACGTTCTCCGTCAGCACAGTGTTCACTCTGTGACGTTCAGGAGTCAAAAGAAAGAGATGAAGGCGTGTTTTAGGGGTTTCTGTTCCTCTTCCACCCTCACTGTGTTATGGAATAGGTATTGCATAAACATGAAGCTTCATCCCATGCATAGTTAATGCACTGGTCATGAAAACACCCGCACCAAGACGAGTCATTTGTAAATAAAATGGACTCTGCACAGTTTGACATGCCTGCATTGTGCTCTTTGATTTGTTGGGCTGTAGGTGAAGTGCACCGCCTCCTCCAATAACCAGAAGAGAGATGCTCTGAGAGAGACCTCAAGACCATCCGGTTTACTCTAGACCTCAAGACCATCCGGTTTACTCTAGACCTCAAGACCATCCGGTTTACTCTAGACCTCAAGACCATCCGGTTTACTCTAGACCTCAAGATGATCCGGTTTACTCTAGACCTCACGATGATCCTATTTACTCTAGACCTCACGATGATCCGGTTTACTCTAGACCTCACGATGATCCGGTTTACTCTAGACCTCACGATGATCCGGTTTACTCTAGACCTCACGATGATTCGGTTTACTCTAGACCTCAAGACCATCCGGTTTACTCTAGACCTCAAGACCATCCGGTTTACTCTAGACCTCAAGACCATCCGTTTTACTCTAGACCTCAAGACCATCCGGTTTACTCTAGACCTCAAGACCATCCGGTTTACTCTAGACCTCAAGACCATCCGGTTTACTCTAGACCTCAAGACCATCCGTTTTTTTTCTTTTCAAAGCCGTTTATGGTCTCCGGTACTTCCTGTCCAACGCCTACTGCATGTACAGCGTTAGAAAATCTAACGCAAATAAAAGTTTGACTTTTTTCCAAAAAAATAAAATAAATTCCAATTGATTTTTTCTATTTTTTTTCTGCACTTTTTCCGCGACCCATTCGAAACGGGTCCGCGACCCACTTTTGGGTCGCGACCCACCAGTTGAGAACCACTGCTCTAGACCTCACAACAAACCGGTTTACTTACACAAACCGGTTTACTTACACAAACCGGTTTACTGTAGACCTCACGATGAACCGGTTTACTCTAGACCTCACAACAAACCGGTTTACTTACACAAACCGGTTTACTCACACAAACCGGTTTACTCTAGACCTCACAACAAACCGGTTTACTCACACAAACCGGTTTACTCAAGACAAGGCAAGGCAAGGCAAGTTTATTTATATAGCACTTTTCAACACAAGGCAATTCAAAGTGCTTTACAAAAAATGAAAGACATTAAGAAAATGGCATTTAAAATCAGTCATTAAAAAGAAAAGCAGATAAAATAAACATTCAAAGAAAAAAATACATGAATAAAAGTTACAGTGCAGTCTAAGATGTGAATAGTTCAATTAAAAGCAGCGACAAAAAGAAAAGTCTTCTTGCTGGATTTAAAAGTAGTCAGAGTTGCAGCGGACCTGCAGGTTTCTGGGAGTTTGTTCCAGATATTTGGAGCATAATAACTGAACGCTGCTTCTCCATGTTTAGTTCTGACTCTGGGGAGTGAAAGCTGACCAGTCCCTGAAGACCTGAGAGATCTGGATGGTTCATCATTTAGCAGGAGGTCACAAATGTATTTTGGGCCTAAACCATTCAGTGCTTTATAAACCAGCAGCAGTATTTTGAAATCTATTCTTTGACACACAGGAAGCCAGTGTAAAGACTTCAGAACAGGAGTGATGTGATCCACTTTCTTAGTGTTAGTGAGGACTCGAGCAGCGGCGTTCTGAATCAGCTGCAGCTTTCTAATAGATTTTTTAGTGAGACCTGTGAAGACACCATTACAGTAGTCGAGTCTACTGAAGATAAAAGCATGGACAAGTTTTTCCAAATCCTGCTGTGACATTAGTCTTTTAACCCTAGATATATTCTTTAGGTGATAGTAGGCTGATTTAGTAACTGTTTTAATATGACTGTTGAAACTCAGGTCAGAGTCCATGACTACACCTAGATTTCTGGCTTTATCTGTTGTTTTGAACATTGCAGACTGAAGCTCAGCGCTAACTTTTATACGTTCTGCCTGGGCTCCAAAAACCATTACCTCAGTTTTATCTTTGTTTAATTGGAGAAAGTTCTGACACATCCAGTCATTGATTTGTTCAATGCACTTACTCAGTGTTTGAATTGGAGCATAGTCTCCTGGTGAAATTGTTACATAAATTTGTGTGTCATCCGCATAGCTATGGTAACTTATTTTGTTGTTCTTCATTATCTGAGCCAGTGGTAGCATGTAGACGTTAAAGAGAAGAGGCCCCAAGATGGAGCCTTGAGGTACCCCACATGTCATATTTGTCAACTCAGATGTGTATTTACCTATAGAAACAAAGTTGTTTCTGTCCTTTAAGTAGGATTCAAACCAATTTAGAACTGTTTCCGAAAGTCCCACCCAGTTTTCCAGTCGGTCTAGTAATATGTTGTGGTCAACAGTGTCAAACGCAGCACTGAGATCTAATAATACTAACACTGAAGTTCTGCCACTGTCTGTGTTTAAGTGGATGTCATTAAAGACCTTTACAAGAGCAGTCTCAGTGCTGTGGTTTGGACGAAAGCCTGACTGGAACACATCCAAACAGTTATTTAAATGCAAGAAATTACTCAACTGTTGAAAAACAACTTTTTCAATGATTTTACCTAGAAATGGGAGGTTTGATATGGGCCTGTAATTGTTCATTACTGAAGCATCTAGATTATTCTTTTTTAAGAGCGGTTTAATGACTGCAGTTTTCAGGGCCTGTGGAAAAATACCTGTGTGGAGAGATTTGTTTACTATATGAAGTAGATCTGAGGCCATGCAAGGCAAAACATCTTTAAAAAATCCTGTTGGAATAATATCAAGGCAGCAGGAGGAGGATTTCAGAAGTTGAATAATGTCCTCTAGGTTTTTATCATGAATCTGATGGAATTGTGTCATGGTGTTTGAATTGATGTTAAGTGGACACAGAGACAACACATTTGCTCTTCCTGATGCAGAGGCACTGACTGCTTGTCTGATTTTCTGAATTTTGTCACTGAAGAAGGAGGCAAAATCATTGCACACCCTGGTGGATAGAAATTCAGAGGCTACTGACACTGGGGGGTTAGTTAGTCTGTCGACGGTAGCAAATAAGGCACGTGCGTTGTTTTTGTTTTTGTTAATGATGTCAGAGAAGAACGATTGTCGTGCGTTTTTCAATTCCAAATTATAAAGGCCAAGTCTCTCTTTATAGATTTCAAAGTGAACCTGGAGATTTGTTTTTCGCCACCTGCGTTCAGCTTTTCGACATTCTCTTTTTTCTGTTCTCACGGTCATGGCCTTTCTCCATGGAGATATTTTCTTAACAGACACTTCCTTTACCTTAGTTGGAGCAATGGCACCTATAACATTTTTAATTTTTGAATTAAAATGATCTACTAGCTCATTTACTGAGATGTTAGCAGGGGCAAGTGTGGAAGAAAAATTCTGAGTAAACATTTCCCTAGCGTTTTCAGTTAAATATCGCTTTGTGGTTACCTCTTTCTGAAAATTTTT
Organism: Pogonophryne albipinna; assembly: GCA_028583405.1. Lineage (NCBI taxonomy): Eukaryota > Metazoa > Chordata > Actinopteri > Perciformes > Artedidraconidae > Pogonophryne > Pogonophryne albipinna. Next base: position 46,326 of record JAPTMU010000193.1, read on the forward strand.
GTGAACAGAAATAGAGCTCTCAAAGAAAACACAGGAATGGTCAGAGAGTGCAACATCAGTCACCACAACCGTAGAGATATTCAGACCCTTTGAGATCATTAAGTCCAGAGTGTGCCCCTTATTGTGCGTGGGCTCCGTCACATGCTGAGTCAGTCCATAGCTATCAAGAACACACAACAGTTCTTTAGCCCCTCTGTCCTGGGGGTTGTCAACATGGATGTTAAAATCACCAACAATGACTAGACGGTCAAAGTCAATACACACTATAGACAGCAGTTCGGTAAAATCATCAAAAAAGCTTGCACAGTATTTGGGTGGTCTATAGATATTTAGGAACAGAGCTCGAGAGGAGCATTTCAGCTGAAGGGCCACATATTCAAAAGAAGCAAAGTTCCCATAAGATGTCTTCCTGCATTGAAGGGAATCATTGAACAGAATAGCAATTCCACCCCCTTTCTTATGCATTCTTTCCTGACTCATAAAACTAAAGTTGGGAGGGGTTGATTCGATAAGAACAGCTGCACTGTTATTTTGTTCAATCCAAGTTTCTGTTAAAAACATAAAATCGAGATTGTGCTCAGTGATAAAATCATTGATTAAAAATGTTTTTCCTGCCAAAGACCTGACATTTAATAAAGCTAGTTTAAGTTTGTTAAACACACCATCCGTCAGGTTTTTTGTAACAAGCTGTGGCTGACATGGAATCACTGCTAAATTAGATAAACTCACACAAACGTTTGAGCGCTTCCTGTATCTAAGATGATTCACCGCTCTTAATCTATTACCTATCAACACAGATATCGGCAAAGCTACAGGCAGGCAGGGCCCCGGCATGTCCTGGAAAGAGTTGAGAGTGCCATACGCCCTTGAGCCTGGACCCAGCAGATATCAGTTTGCAGCGTTTTGTACACACACATCCCTATCAGGCTTTGAAGGGGAGGGAGGACCCACCACCCTGCTCCTCTCATCATAGGAGGCCACGGTGAGGGCTACACTGTAAGCCGGGGGAGATGGTGCGCATCTCTGCTTCGGTGATTTTGGTGGGCGTCGTTGAGGGGCGGGGGTAAAGGACATGCTGCCAATCCTGCGTGTCGCCTTCATGTGGTCATCGAACTCCAGGGGGGGGGGCGAGGGTGAAAGGGTGAGCGGAGAGTAGAGAGAGCTGGGGGATGAATGAAGAGTATCCTCAAAGGCGTTGACAGGGAGGGTGACGGGCAGTGGAGACTCCTCCATTTGTGTCATAGGTCTCCCATAATCAGAACATTCCTCAGGCGGGTGCAGTGATACTTCTTCAGTGTTTTCTGCGCGATGTGTTGTGTCTTTCTCCTGTTTTGATTCCTCTTGCCGCTTGTCCTTGGCAGAGGGAACAGAGTGATGACGCAGGCAGTTGAATATGTTAGAGATAAACAATTTCACTCCTGACTTGTTCAGGCAAACTCCATTTGCCTTGAAAAGATGTCTGCGATCCCAGAAAAAGTTAAAATTGTCAATAAAATGGACAGAATGGTCAGTACAGACAGTTGAAAGCCAGGTGTTCAGTGCAAACAATCTGCTGAATCTCTCCACTCCTCTTCTGGCTGGCGGTAGAGGGCCACTGATGAACACCTCTGCATTTAGAGAGCTGACAGTTTCCAACAAACATTTAAAGTCTTCTTTCAGCACTTCTGACTCTTGTTTCACAACATCATTTGTTCCAATGTGTAGTACCACATTCTTCACAGTCGGATGTTCAGCCCCAATATGCAGGATCTTCTCAGCCAAGTCAGATACCACATCCTTGGGAAAACAGAGTACTTTGGTGTTGTTCTTATTACACAGACCTTTTACATCTCTTACAGCAGAGTCACCCACAATCAGAGTTTCAGGCCCAGTCGTTAGCTTTCCCTCTAGCCTTTTACTTTTGGAGTAGCTATTGGTCCTTACCCTGCTGTGTGAAGAGGACAGGTTATCCAGGTCATCAGCAAGAGATCTCCGGCTCTCGGTCAGCGGAGCGTATCTGTTCTGGATTGGCACACTTGGTGGTTTAGGAGGATTGTTTGTAATTCTCCCTTTAGCAGCTGTCCACTGTTGTTTCCTAGTAGTAGGAACAGGGGTTGAAGAGGCGCTCTTCCTTGGTGATAACAATGCAGGCCAGCCGGTCGCATCACAGATTTCCGAGCGCTGGGCTCTGCCTGTTATCCGTCCTCCCAAATCCCATGGAAATGATTTACTCTTAGGCTTTGCACCCAGAGAGTTCCAGGGAGGACTACCACTTGTAGATGTATTACCCGGTACACAGCCCTCCTGTTCCTTGGAATCCTTGTAGCTGCTAACTAGCTGTGAGTTAGCATACCCTTTTCCATTATTTTGCAACACTGGTAAAGTGGTGTCATTTCCACGACATAGTCCATTCACTTCCACGTTAACTTCCAACCGTTGCATTTTCATTTCCAACACAGCCATCTTCTGTATAAGTTTTTGGAAGTCATCTGTAGAGAACGGAGGCATTTTTCTACCAACTAGCTTAAGCTAAATAGCATGCAGTAGCCTACCAGGCTTTAGCTGTTGCTAGGCCACGCTACTGTAAGACTGAGGTCGTCGTAAAAATGTTGAAATATGGCTGAAACCCTCCGTCTATTTACGAAGATGAACTGTCCCAGTGATAACCGTACTCACACAAACCGGTTTACTCTAGACCTCACAACAAACCGGTTTACTTACACAAACCGGTTTACTGTAGACCTCACGATGAACCGATTTACCGTAGACCTCACAATGAACCGGTTTACTCTAGACCTCACGATGAACCGGTTTACTGTAGACCTCATGATGAACCGGTTTACTGTAGACCTCACAACAAACCGGTTTACTCTAGACCTCACATCAAACCGGTTTACTCTAGACCTCACATCGAACTGGTTTACTCTAGACCTCACAACAAACCGGTTTACTTACACAAACCGGTTTACTCACACAAACCGGTTCACTCTAGACCTCACAACAAACCGGTTTACTTACACAAACTGGTTTACTTACACAAACCGGTTTACTGTAGACCTCACGATGAACCGGTTTACTGTAGACCTCACAACGAACCGGTTTACTCTAGACCTCACAACAAACTGGTTTACTCTAGACCTCACAACAAACCGGTTTACTTACACAAACCGGTTTACTCACACAAACCGGTTCACTCTAGACCTCACAACAAACCGGTTTACTTACACAAACTGGTTTACTTACACAAACCGGTTTACTGTAGACCTCACGATGAACCGGTTTACTGTAGCCCTCACAACGAACCGGTTTACTCTAGACCTCACAACAAACCGGTTTACTCTAGACCTCACAACGAACCGGTTCACTCTAGACCTCACAACAAACCGGTTTACTTACACAAACTGGTTTACTTACACAAACCGGTTTACTGTAGACCTCACGATGAACCGGTTTACTGTAGACCTCACAACGAACCGGTTTACTCTAGACCTCACAACAAACCGGTTTACTGTAGACCTCACAACGAACCGGTTTACTCTAGACCTCACAACGAACCGGTTTACTCTAGACCTCACAACGAACCGGTTTACAGTAGACCTCAAGATGTACCGGTTTACTGTAGACCTCACAACGAACCGGTTTACTCTAGACCTCACAACGAACCGGTTTACTCTAGACCTCAAGATGTACCGGTTTACAGAGAGCTTTTATTTATTTTTTTATGTGCTATATAAATAATTAAAATAAAGATTGAGAGCTGCTCTGAGATAGACCTCACAGCGAACCGGTTTACTCTAGAGAGCAGCGTGACGAGGCGTAGTGATCCTCTCTCTGTTTCACCAGAGATCCTCCACCACGCTGCAGAGATAAACACATTCCCAGAGGAGCATCCTCACTTTCCTCTCCTGATGATTCCTCTGTTTTAGGGCTGCCGGGCGGCTTTCAGAGGCAGGGACTGGTACATGAGCTGCTTTAAGTACAGCTGAGTGTGATCCATCTGACTCAAAGTCTTTATGTTCTGCTGCAGTGCTTTCCCAACAGGTGGACTTTACCCCGGAGGGTTCAGCAGGAAAATATGTGGACAGGTTTTAAAGTAGCTTAACTTAATTTAAAACAAAAGGAACAAAGATTTCTGAACCACAACAATGTGAGAAAACAAGTTATAAAGTGAGCAGAGAGATCCAAACAGTCAGCTGACAGTCATGGATACACCGATGAAAATGATCAAATAATGGATTTTTGATTCTTTCTTGTACACAACACTACACTTTAGCTGCTGAGCACATGATGATAAAGCCTTGAATCTTACAAATCTATTTTTACCCAAACTCTGATATTTGTCTAACCCTAACACGGTAGTTCTGTTGCATACGGCGGGGATTCTCATTGCTGATTGGCTTTTGCAAGAGTGTGTCACACCAAATTCTCATTTGAGTGGAGAAGTATAACTTCCAGTGTCTTCCCGGTGCAGATTCTCAACTATCCACCTCTTTGCATTGACTTTCCTGTAATCCTGCAGCGTCAGAAATATCAATGCACCAAAGGAAAATCCGGTTGTATCAACAAACACGTGACACGACCAAACTGACCCAAACGTTGGCATCTCAGTCGTATGAACATATCATTATAACAGCAGGGATGCAAACTCATCAGGTGTGAACAAGGGCATCTGAAACCCTGTGTGGTGTTCATACAGGACACATTACGGAGTGAGAGTGACATATTCCTGCCTCCTGTTTCAACATGACCGGGTATTCTCTCAGGACCAACATGTGCCACATTAAGCCCCCCCATAATGAGCAGTAAGCAAAACCCTGTCAGATATTTTTAACAATGAACCAAGTTGAGACCTCCTAAAATAGGTCTTACACAATCCCAACGCTTCACAGAGACAGACAGTGTAACGAAGTGATGAAACACGCCTGATGAAACACATCCTGCAGAATGAGGCAGACAGCGAGGGGCCGTCAGTGTTCATGTGATGACAGAAAACAGCTGGATGCACGTCTCTGTGTTGTCATATTTAAAGTGTTGAATGCCTCAGAGTTTATGAAGAGGGAAGAGCAGGGACAAGCCGTGTTGGAGCAGATCCTCGCTGTGAAGGATCCGCAGAGAGCAGGCTGTGATGCACTCTCACCACTTCAATACTCAGGGATTGTATTACAGGGAATCCTGATGAAAGCATCCTCCTTTAGTCTGATTAACAGACACAATGCATCAGTATGATTCTGTCCTGATTGGACTTCAGACCCTGGTTGTGTCTACAGATAGTTTTTTCTTGAACCATGAGGTCTTATCCTCCCTTTAAAGCAGACGTTTGACACTTGGGGAAGACGGTAATGTGCTGAATTATCTCTTCGCTGAAGTAAGAGCTTAACTGGCCGGCTGGCAAGCGCTCAGAAGAAAGTATGAAAAGCCAAGAAACAGACCAGCATGAAAACCACCAAAGATGGGCTAACCGTTTCCCTCTTCGTTTGCCTTTATGCTAAGCTAAGCTAGCCAGCTACAGCTAGACATGAGAGTGGTTATCAAACGCTCGGCTAGTGAACATAATTTCCATTAAAGGCGCCCTCAGTTTGCCTGGGTCCTTCTTTCTAAATGAACTATTTCATATGGGTTCATCCTCTGGGAAACATGGGTATCCATCTCAAATATTATAGCAGTCTTTCCATGTTTTAAAGTATTTCAATGAAAACCACGAATGTTAGCTCTGGTGTTACCCACTTAGGACATTTCCGTTTTTGTATATGTTTGTGTTTTGCCTTATAAATGGTCATTTCTTTACAGTCTAATCAAGTTTTACACATCCCAGAAATCAGCACAACCTCAGCTAATGATTTATGTAACTCTTTAGAGACTTATACTATAATATATTTGCCCATAAATTAAAATAAATAAAATACGGAGCTTGAATTCTTTACTTATTTCATTAAAAATAGCTGCTAACATTGAAAGAAACATTCAACACAGAAAATTGCACACATTTATTATCATTGTATCAGAACTGATTAGAAGATTATAACTTATTCTGTTCATTAGTTGTTCCCATTGTTTTGGGCAGTGGCCATGGGCGTTTCTTTGCGAGGAATTGTCATTTTTTGTCTTGCCAATTTTGAAGACTACACATGTATATGTCCACAATCACACATGGCATGCTGAGCGGATTCTTCTGAATTTTCATCGACAGCGTCACCTTGAAAAAATCAGCTCCAAAGCCTCAGCTGTTGTAAACGTCATTGCCTTACCTCAGTTTACTTTTAAGACACTAAAATAACGTATTCCAACTTTTATTTTATTTACGCACGTGGAATTATACCGGCTCTCGTTTCAATACACATACCAACGGAACTGACAGGCAACCCTCTGACTCAGACACCGATTGGCTGTGACTGCATCCACTCAGAGTGTCCGATTCAGAAACGAAACTCTTACACTCTTTACGTCACAAACATTGATGGTTTATAGCCATTTTTGTATGGTTTAAGTGGAAACACACGGCGTGTCTCTGGCTGAAACAGCTGAGAAGTTATGACGCTTTGAACACAACGGGATATTTGGGATTGTATACGCCACATGGGTCTCAGAGGGTTAATGCAGAAAATGTCAGTTTATCTGATCAGATGTGGCTCTAAAGGGCTTTATAATTAAAACCTTTAATTATGTTTCTTTGCTTCCACATGTCTATGGAGTTTAACCCTTTGACAGATAGCAACATACAGTTTGTGGAAAAGGAAGCAAAAGGAAAAGCAAATAAATCAGGTCCCTAACTTGAGAAGTTTTACATAAGAGGGTTACATTGACTTTTAATGACTCACAAGGTAGAACAAGCTAATTAAAGTTCTTGCTGAGACATTTAAGTGTTATTTTCAATTGGAGTAAAGTGGATTAAAAATAGCAAGCAATTAAACAAACCCTGAAAGCATCCATGACATGGAGTCATGTTGTGAAAAAAGGCCGACGTCATGCCTCAGAGAAGGCTGCTGATAAACCAAGATTGCGCACTGTTGCTCCCGAGCGGAAAAATAAATCCGGTAACGTGCCTATTGTTGGCACCGGAGCTGCGGGCAACATCAAAGTGATCAAGACTAAGCTGCTGAGTGTTTTTGCTTCCAAGTTCTCACCAGACCTAGATGCTGAAACTGTGTCTGTGTATCTTAAGGAAAAACTTGGCCGTGAGGTTGCCTGTTGCCAAAAAATTGGCACTATACACGGTAGATACGGTTCATTTAAAGTATCTGCTGAATGCAATGAGGTCAGCGAAATGTACAATCCGGAGATCTGGCCAGAAGGGGCATTTGTCCGGCGATATTATGAGCCGCGCAGAGCGGGAGTTATCGGCTCAAACACTGCACCTACTGCGGGGGGAATGAGTGTGCCTGCTGGTGCTATGGGCACTCACTTGTCTCGCTAAATGACTATTCGGATCTTGTCGTACAACTGTCGTGGCCTTCGTATGGGCCAGAGCGCAGGGGATAAAGCTCGCCGCATTGCAGTTGACCACCTTCTGGAGAACTGTGACATACTATGTATGCAAGAGACATTTTTAGCGAAGCAAGACTTGGAAAAACTGAACTCTTTCAATGATAATTTCCATGGGGCTGGGGAGTCTACTACGGACTTTGGCATGGGAATAGTCAGAGGAAGGATATCATGGGGTGTGGTTATCCTGTGGAATAAGAACCTTGATTCATCAATAAATGTGGTTAGGCTTTGTGCCGACTGGAGCATTGCAATACAGTTGACTCACAATGACAAGGAATTTATTATTCTAAATGTGTATACACCCTATGAATGTCATCAGAATGAGGATGAATATCTAAATAGGCTTGCTTTCATTAATTCCTTTATTCAAAGCAATACTTCTTCTTGTGTGTATGTCATTGGGGATATGAATGCAGATATCTCAGACAGGAACTCATTATTTGCCAAGCATATGGCTCAGTTCTGTCAAGATAACAATTTTATATTGTCAAGCAAGGTGCTTTTGCCTGCAGATAGTTATACCTACATTAGCGAGGCCTGGCATACTACGTCATGGCTTGATCATTGTATTAGTACAGCTGATGCGCATGCTTCACTTGAGTGTATGAGCATTCTGTATGGGACAGCAACGACTGATCATATACCTGTTGCTATGTCAATAAATGTCGAACATCGACCTGGGCTAACCAGAAATGTAAATAGTGCTCAAACAGAAAAACTAGACTGGTCAACCCTCACAAAGGAAGACATTACATCCTATTATGCTCAGACGGATACATCCTTAACTAATATTCATCTACCTAGAGATGCAATTATGTGTAGTGATGTTAATTGTAAGGATGCAAAGCATAGGAGTGATATCTGCTCCATGTACAATGATATAGTAAGTGCTCTGTATGAAGGCAGTAAGCCTTACTACAAAAGTAACAATAAGACTCATAACATCAGGCCTGGCTGGAATAGGTATGTAGCTGAGTATCATGCTGAAGCCTGTGAAGCCACTAAATCATGGGCTATGGCAGGCAGACCCAGACAAGGGTCTGTATTCGAGTACAAGAAGCTTACTAATGCAAGGTACAAGTATGCTATTCGCTTCATCTGTAAAAATGAGCAAGCCATGAGGGCCGATTCCATGGCTAAGAAGCTGCTAAATAACAATGTTATGGATTTTTGGAAAGAAGTGAGGGCTATTAATAAATGCAAAATATCTCTACCATGCACTGTTGACGGAATATCCGGAACAGACAACATTGTGGAGTTATGGCGACAGCATTATAGTACCTTATTCAACTGTGTCCAAAGTGAACTGTATAGGGTAGATGATATTGATAACAATGAGTCAATGGTGATAATGCCACATGAGGTGTGCCAAGCTATAAACAAGCTGTCGGACAACAAAGCCAGTGGTGTAGATCATATCTCTGCTCAACATCTTAAAGAGCCAGTGTAAAGATAGCTCCTCTTCTTTCTATCTGCTTTACTGCCTTTATGAGTCATGGCTTGTTACCAGACTCAATGTTGTCTGTGCTGTTGGTGCCAGTTATTAAGGACAAAGCCGGTAAAGTGGGAAGCCTAGATAACTATAGGCCCATAGCGTTAGCCAGCACACTGTCAAAAGTCCTAGAAAGAATTCTGCTGGTCAGATTAGATGACTTTATTAACTCAACAGATAACCAGTTTGGCTTTAAGGCTAAACATGGCACTGACTTGTGTATATACGCCTTAAAGGAAATTGTCAACAAATATAGAGGTAATAACTCATCAGTTCTTATGTGTTTCATTGATGCTTCTAAAGCCTTTCATCGTGTTAATCATAGGAAGTTATTTGTTAAACTGAGTCAAAGAGGGGTTCCCAAATACATTGTAAGAGTTCTGGTCTACTGGTAGGCCACCAGACTATGCAAGTCAAATGGGGCAATAGGGTCTCAGCCCCATTTGGGGTTAGCAATGGTGTCAGACAAGGTGGAATGATGTCCCCAGTTCTTTGTAACCTCTATATTGATGATCTGTCCAAGCGACTGAGAGCCTGTAATACTGGATGCATGATTGGTAGTACTCTAGTGAACCATATTATGTATGCAGATGATCTTGTTGTGCTGAGTCCATCTAGCGCTGGTCTCCAGCAGCTTCTTGCTGTTTGCTCTGTGTATGGTGTGGAACATGACATCAAATACAACGCCAGTAAGAGTGCTGTCATGATCTTTAGAACCAAAGAGGATAAATGTCTAAAATGTCCTGATTTTAAATTGTCTGATATTAATCTTAGTGTCTGTAATAAGTTCAAATATCTTGGACACTTTATTACAGAACAAATGAAATGAAGATATTTCGAGGCAATGCCGCATGATGTATGCACAAGCAAACATTCTCCTACGTGAGTTTGGTGCGTGTACAGATGGAGTGAAGATGTCTCTGTTCAGAGCATATTGCACACCGCTCTATACGGCACATCTGTGGTCTAACTACAGAAAAGCAAGTTTACGGAAACTTCAAGTAGCTTATAATGATGCCATGAGAATATTGCTGAAGAGACCTCGATGGTCTAGTGCAAGTGAAATGTTTGTGGCTGCAGGAGTCAATACTCTACAAGCTGTTTTAAGAAATATCATGTATTTGCCGGCTTAATGACTCTGATAATGAAATCCTCTTGGCCTTATCGAACATAAGGTTTAGTACTACACGCTACCAATCACAGCTGTGGAGACATTGGTATAGTTGTCTCTTTGTAGGACACTGATTTAAATTATTCTTAAACTATGAATTCTTTTTATGCTGTGTATGTAATGTATTATATGTAATGCCTTGTCTTTTATCTGGACCCTGAGTCTGTAATAAAGTTTTCATTCATTCATTCATTCATCCCCCTCCCCCATTTTACTGCTAAGTGAGAACTCAGGAGTTGTAGAAACTGAAAAGACAGGTCTGATCTGCAACAACCAGCAATTAGCATGTTTTATGATTCATTATAAAACCACAGAATCATCTCTGCAATCAGGAGCATTCAGTTGTTAAAATGCTTTGTGTTCAGGAGATTCTTCCCACCATATTTAATTAGTTTTTTCATATTTTAAAGGTGACTTATCATGCTACATTTGAAACATATATTGTAGGGCCATACCTATATAAAGTATATAAATATAGTTTTTTTTTCAAAATACCAAACAGATCCTGCATTTTAGCCATGCCTCATTTCGCTCTATTTGCTCTTTCCAGCCCTGTTTTTGCAAGGGCTGATTCTGTGAGCTGCAGCTGACCACGCCCCCCTGCAGCTGACCACGCCCCCTGTAGCTGACCACGCCCCCTTGCAGGAGAGGGGAGCGTGCTCTGAGATCAGCTGCTAGGCTGCAGCAGGGAGAAGAGGGGGACGAAAAGAGATCTCCTTCCTCCGTGTTTTATTTCTTATATGATTATATAGTCAATATTCATTTGTTTTAAAGCTCAATAAATAACAAAAAAGACCTCTGACCGGCACTTTTCTAATTTTGTCCGGAAGATTTCAACTTTAACGGACATGTTGACCGGCGGAAAAAAATCGAACTAAAACTCTGCCGCACGGTCCCCTCGTTCCTTGGAAGAGGCGGAGAGGTCATCAATGTCATCTGCCGGTGGACTAACGGAGAGAATTACAGCGAGGGAGGGATTGCATTGAATAACAGCAGCAGAAGCAAACACTTGCCTCGGGGAGGGAGAGAAAGAGCCACAGCGGAGAATAAACAGAAGGGCAACCATGGCAACCATGCAAGGGAAGTCTTCTTCGCTGCTTTTGTGGCAGACTACAGCGCCACTTAAAGGCCTGGCATATGTACTACAGCGTCTCCAGGGCTTTCGAGCGGCAATGGCCGGCGGTGGCCCAACCTCTCATTCCCCTGATAGGTGGTAAAATAACGTTTTGGCTCCTACAGGTGGAGGTGGAGAGTTGGCCATATAGGCGGAGCATCCCTTCTGTGACGTAGAAAATAATTCAAATCTGCATCAGTCTGTATCAGATCCGTTGCAGCCCCATTTTTAGAGATGTGGATATGGAGGAAAATAGAGAGGGTTGTATTTTCTGACACTTGGTGAGTTCCCTGGAACACCGGGGACACATATTCATGTATAAAAGATGTACAAAAGTGCATTTTGAATGATAGGTCCCCTTTAAGCATTTAGTTTGCCAGAGAAATAAGGATGTATTCAAACAGTGGGACAGTGCGTTCCCTCTGATCAGTACAAATATTTTAAACAGTGCTATTTTACCCCTGGTTATTGGTGAAGTTGATAAAAACTTGAGCTACAGACAAACAAAAGAACATTTGCTGACAAAGGGAGAAAAACGTTGATTACAAAAAAAGTTGTCAACTGAAGAAGTTGATGACAAAAAAGGGAAATTATGAAAAAAAATTGCCGACAAAAAATGACAAAAACATTCGTTCGCTTCGCTCTAATCCAGTGTTTCTCAAAGTGGGGGGCGCAGAGGCATGACAGGTGGGGCGCAAGAGACCAGGAGGAAACATTGTTATGACAAAAAAGAAAGAAAAAATAAATTCATAATTTGAAAAATTATTGATTCAAAAATAATATGCTACAGTACAAGTACGTCTGCTTACACCTATATGCCGTGAGCTAATTATCGAGCCTTCATTGTAACAGTCGCTGATATACTGTGTATTTGTGTGGGGATTGTTGCAGTAGAAAATTCAACTGTAGCGCCCGGTACCTTAATGGCAAACCCTAAATGTTTGAGCACCCTCTATGAAACGTCAAGCTACCCCACAGAATCCCCAAAAGAAATCTCTGGCGCCGCCACTGAGCCTGCAACCCCGTTCTGAAGAAATGTGCAGTGCCACACAGGCTCATTTTAGCCAGTCATGCTGTGATATAAGACACACTTTTTTGCCAAATATCAGCATTTTCTTTCTTTTCATTTTTTTGCACAGATTGCAAAGTGGCAAAGTATTATAACTTATTGTTCTAGCAAAGGGATTGTACAATTGTATTATGTATTTATGTTTTTGAGCACACAGACTTGTGGAGCATTGTTTTATTATCACTGTTCTACCAAAGGAATGCTCACGTTCATATTGATGTATTTTAATAAATCTTAACTTGGCCCATTACGTGACTATTTGTTTTGGGGGGGCCCGACTTTTTTTTTTCTCAGGCTGACAGAAAAAGTTTGAGAGCCACTGCTCTAATCGCTCTAAACGCTCGAGTTTCACCGCAGCTCTCAGCTGTGTTTACTCGCATCATTCAAACAAGACGCGCTGGCTCGGGGGCTACAACTACAACACAATGAACATATTTGACCGTGATTTAATTGTAATACACGTTTCAAAATGATGCCGAAGTAACAACATACTGATACCGGTTAGTAAAAACCATGAATTAATGCTTTGACAAGTCTGCAGACAAGACGGTAGGCGAAAAATATTTTCAAATGCGTGTTTTCTGAATGGAGATCGGATCGACCAGGCTAAACTAACCTGTAGCTGCTCCGTCCACACTCATAACAACGGCCTACAGACATAAATAAACCAGCGACTGTTTTCGCCATGACACAGACAGTCTGTGGTTTGTACTTGTTTCACTTTTGTCCAGTCTCTGAACAGATATGAGGAGCTGTGAGCTCTGAGTGCTAACAGCTAACGGCTGATGTTTTGGTTTTCCGGTTCAAAGTCAGTGACGGCAGGCTGAGATCCTCACCGCTGATTGGCTCCCGCAAGATAGCGTCACGCAAATTTGACGGTCGATTTGAAAAAATTGAACTCGAGCGGTTGTCGCGGCCCCCTCCAATCGCCTCAATCGCGCCGTCGGTGCAAATTCGCGTCTGTCCACGTCTTTGCATTGACTTTACATGTAATCGCGCCTCCCCCAAAAATCGCATCGCGTCCGGTGTGAACGCAGCATTATCCTGCTCACCTGCACAGCTGTGAGTGAAAGACCCCGCTGTTAGAAATTAAAATCAATGTTTTGACGACATCATTTAGTTTAAACATACCGTCAGTTTAAATGCTGTTTTATACTGAAAAACCAGAAGTTCTCGCGCACAACCAGTTGTCAAGCTTTTATTCTGAAAATCCTTCATCTCCGGTTAGCATTTAGCATGTGGCTAATATTCCATTTCCTATAGAGGTGAATTTAGTAGCGTTATGACACGGAGTGTTGCACACCGAAACCTACTGATTTCTGTAAGGGAAACTTCTGCAGCAATGGAGAGTCAGGACTCAGAGAGACACGAGGAGAGTTGGAGCTTTGATGTCAAACAATGATAGTTTATTACAAGTCAACGGCCGGAGAATTAATATCACAGGTCACAGCAGCAAAAGGTTCTGACTGCACGGGTGGGTTGTCATGTCAATTCTGATAAGCCTATCTCTCGATAGACCTTTTAACTAGTTTATAGAGAGTTAGTGAGCATATTGGGGGAGGCGTAAACATCTGTGGAGCTTAGAAAGCCAGTGTTCCCACAGCCGTAAACCATTTCGGGACCGAGAGTTGAACTGGTTTATCAAGATAGCTGAAGCCTCCCATTCCTTAAGAGAGATAACAGAGCCAGGGTTTGGTCGTAAATGTCAACAGGCAATAAGGTTAAATATCTTAGGAGTAAGGAAGAATTATTCCCTCACAATTTCAACACTACAACTATAGACGTCGAGATATTATTATTGCTGAATATTAAATGAAGGTACAGTTTATTTGAATACGTTTTGTTTACAGACGTGGGTAGCATGTGACAACATCCGGAACTACCGGAAATGATAACTGCCGTGAAGTATTTCCAGTATTTTTAAAGTATTGATTACAACGTTTAAAATGCAATAAATAAAAAGTCATGAAAGACAATATGATGAGGAAAGGCGTGTTTAGTTATATATTGAATGTACAATGTCTGAATCCTCTGTTATGCGCAACAACGGACATTAAAGACGTGGAGGGCCGGCCCCCAGCAGCGCCAACCGGCCCACGGGGAGGAGCCAGTAGAGGATATTTAACAGCTGGAAGTGTGTTTCTCGCTCTCTTTCCTTCGCTCTCGAGAGCCCGAGAACACAGCTGTTTTTCTCACTGAACAATATTCTGCTTGTAACATTACCGCGCCTTTTTTTATTAAAGTACCATTTGAACCTTCTCAGAGACTCCATTGGTCTCCTTACTTTTAAAGCTTCTCTCCTGGACGCGAGAATAACGAACAAAGCTATCAATTGGTGACCTCAGACGTGGATTTCGTTGGACCGGGAGAGACTACAGCCAGCTGTTAGCTGGAGCTGCTGGCATCCGTTCGACACACAAAGAGCTCGAATCCACTCAGTAAGGAGAAGCCTGTTATATCAAATTCTTCAATAGTTTATGCAGGACATGTTAGGTTTGTGTGTTTGACGGCGGCCAGCGGATCCTGAAAATAGCTGTGCAATTAATGTTAAAACAACCTACATTTATAAACATAGGCATCCTAAAACCCGTGGCGTTGCTTTGTCACAAGCAGGGTGAGTTCAAATATCTTTGTTCTTCTTACATTTAACCCTGCATGCTATTCATTTGTGTGTTTTTTGTGTGTATACTCAGTTTGAGGCTGATCACTTCAATAGGTGTCTCTTGCTACGTTTTTAAGTTTGAGGCCTATAACGTAAATGGTTTAGGCCATTAAACAGTTTGAGGCTGTTTGAGGCAAGGACACAGCCACAGTTGGAGGCTGAGGAAATTGAAGTGAGTGTTTGTGTAACGACAGTTTGATGCTGTTTTAAAAAAGTCCTTTGTGTGATGAGGCCTGATTACAGTTCGAGGCTTTATCAGTGGTTATTCTGTTCTGTTTTCAACCAGACATTGCGTGTGGATTACGACGGGAAATGCGACATTCGTGCGTCAGATAGACGATATTCTTCTGATTCTTCTGATTGTGTTTGGATAGCGATATCCCACTTTGTCCCATTATAGCGTGTTTAAACAGCAATAGATAATCAAAGCGACTATAAAGTCAAGTATTACGTATTTCGGTTTGAGGCCTATAACGTAAGAGGTTAAAGGCTCATTTTTCATTGAAAACTACATAGAAATGTTGTTATTTTAAACTACAGTGTTGTTTTGTGTTGTATTTTCTAGACTGTAACATACCACACCAGTGGTTCTTTTTCTTTAAACTCCCTTGTGGGAGCCACGTGGTGTATTTTCAAATTCCTTTGTTCTTCAGATTAGGGGTTGGAAAATCAGTTGCCATTTTGTTTAGCCCTCATGTTGACAATCAGCCACACGGCAGTCGCCATTTAGTGAAATGCTAATTGAAAGTACTCTGTTTGTTCTAATACACCTAGTACCACTCACATGAGACTAGGCATTCCATCTTGTGACGGACAAATCATATTTCTTGGCACAGTTGGAAATAGAAAATAGTATATTTTGTTAAATCAGGTTATCTTTACCGTTGGACGTTTGGTATTTGTGGGGAAAGAAGATAGTATTTTCAAAGAGAAGTCCAATCTGATTTTTCAAGTATTTCTGCTGGCAAATGTGGTTTGGCAGATTTTTGAAGTATTTCTGTTAGCAAACGTGTGTTGGCGGTTATGTGCTGTATTGTTTAACCATATTGTAATTCTCTTCCCATTTTTAAGATATTTTTAAGGAAAATAATGTCAGTTTTGCAACAGCTATCCCTAATGGATTGAGCTGGAAATTACAACAGCACACTCTGTTGGTAGTACATAATTATTACACAGATAGAGGCACATCTTAGGGAAAGATACAATAATGTTCTGAAGTTTAATTTTAAGTGTTATAAATGAACACATGCTTCATCGCCAAGATAGAATTGCAAGTGGTTTCTAATTATAAGATAAGAAACTTTACATAATAGTCTTTCAAACAAGACTGTAGAATATTCAAACACAAATGTATTGAAGCTAACACAAGTTATGACATTTGCATAATTCCATACACTTCAGTATACACCAGATTTAGATTTTCACAATATTACTATTTTCATATTTCAGAGTCAAAACATACACTGTACAAATTTAAAAATTAAATTTTCTCAATTTACAATTTCATTATTTAAAAAAAACAAAAAATGTTAAACTTCAAAAAACTTTAACTTCAAAAACTATTTAAAAAAAAATGTAAAACTTAAAAATTTAAAAAAAAAAATTCACTTCAATAACAATTAAAAAAAATATTTAAAACTTAAAAACTTAAAAAAAAACTTTAACAATAAAAAAAATAAAAAATTCTGATGACATAGGATATTTTTATAAGGAATACAAAGGTACTAGTCAGAGGAATAGTGCTTTGATAACTTAATAATTTCATTTGAATAGTTAGACAACATGTCACCAAAAGAAACTAAGTTGAGACCAGACGCAGAGCCAGGCTCGACTGCAGATATCAAGGGAAGGATAAAAATCAGATCAGATGCTACAACAGTTCCAAATCTTAGACAGAGGACATGGAACCAAATTGAGAAACTGTTGGAACATTGGCAAACGAGAGGACTGATTCCAGCTGATGATCAACCGGCACCAACGAAAGCCCATAGAAAAGCTGTAATTGACTATGAGAATGGAGAATACCTGCGAGAGCAACAAGCATGGATCAAAGCCGGACAACCATCTTGGTATGGATCTGCAAAGATTGCTATGAACAAAGCAAAAATAAGGAAAACACAAGTTACAGTTCTGATGCTCCATTTAAAGTATTCTGTTAGTGGAACGGCAAACATGTACGTCGTTCAATAAGCAAATTCGCTAGCGAAGGAAGATGCAACGGAAAAAATGGAAGACACTCCAGTAATCCAAACTCCAAAGCTCTATCCAAGCTTGATTGAAGCGCCTCCTCCCTACGTGTCAGAAACCAAACCTCTCCTTCAACCCTCAATACAAGCCCCAACGTTCAGTATTTTGGGAGGAGTATTCGAATTGGAGGGAGTCCCCACAACAAGACGTCTTCAAGAATTGGAATACGGAGTAAGAATGCTCACGACTCAATCCAACCAGCTGCTGGAGGAACACAAACGATTAGCAGAAATGCACGCATTAAGAACTATGCCTACAGACAGCCAACTTCAGCGAGACATATTACAAACACCCATGTCATTCCAGTCCACCAACAGATCACCAGGTGCAGATCCAGGAACAATGGCCGCTTATGCGATTGCAGCTGGGCCTATCTTCTCTCTTCAATCACAAACAGCAGAGGAAGATGCACAACAACACAGACAAGAAGTGGAAGACAGACACGCAGAAGAAAGACGAAAGGCAGAAGAAGCGAATAATGACAATATTGAAGAAAGACGAAAGGCATACAAAGCTCATAAAGACATTGTTGCAGAAAGACAAAATGAGGAAGATAAATACCAACAACGTCTGGCGGAAAGACGACAAGAAGATGTGAGATTCCGGGACATAATGGAAGACAGACACCAGAACCAAAGTAGAGAACAACAAGAACAAAGAACTCGGGGATGGGAAGACTCTCAAAGAACACGACGAACAATTTACTCTCCTAACGAACAAAATTACAGAGGACAAGGACATGGAGATGACAACGACAGTGCACATTCTGTAACCAGCAGACACTCAGTATACCCGGAACACACACAGCAACAACAGGGTGAAAAGAAGAGGTGACAAAATCAACCAACAACAAACTTGGACAGGGCCCATAGCTGAAAGACTCAGGAGTACCGCACATAGCGCCATGCCATTGATAGCAGCTGGAAAAGGAGGATTTCAATACCAATCATGGACTCACAGGGACATGGAAGCATTAGTGGGAAAACTACCTCCACTCATAAAAGGAGGTCAGAAGTGGGTGAATGATCTGGAGAGATACACGGCCCAAGACCACCTATGCTTAGGAGACATGAGGGCCCTGCTCGGAAGGATTGAAGGATGACTTGAAGCCAGAGCAATAGATTCCGAGGCCAATTGCACGAACGACCCAGATGACACTCCATTCAACTACATCAGGTCGAATTATTGGGCTGCTATTCGTCACATCTACCCGACAACACGCAGTTTACATGCTCTAGCAGCTTGAAGAAGGAGCCAGGGGAAGACATGCATGTATTCTTGAGGAAATGTGAAGGAGTGTGGGAGGCTTGCACGGGTGAAAAAACATGATCTTTCTCCAGCTATTGAAATGTTGTGGAAGAACTGAGTCATTAACGCCCTTCCCCTAGCAGTGCAGGCACGTCTGGAAGAAGTGGTGGGATTGGACACTAAACCCGCTGAAAAATGGAGACAACATCTCATTCACCACGATATCAGACACCAGGCAGCAAAGACCGGACTTCATAAAGACGACAAAATCCAAGCAAGGAGACTCTTAAAGATACAAATAGCTGAGAAAGATACCAAAACTAATAAAAACAAGAAAGCGGCAAGGCAAATGGTAACTACAGCAGAGAAGGCCATAGAAACGGAGACAGTAATGCAGACACCGCTAACAGTTCAAGCTCAGGTAGTGCCAGAAAATCAGATGCAGAACCAACAAAGAAGTAGAGGAAGTTTCCGAGGAAAAGGCAGAGGAAAGGGTTTCCGGAATGAGGGATGTTACACATGCGGTCAGCTGGACCATTGGTCCAGAGATTGTCCGCATCAACAAATACAAAACACACCACAAGCACTACAATTCAATCCTACACAATTTCAGCAGCCCCAGACACAACAGTATTATCCCCAAGTACAGCAACCGCCTGTGTATACTCCTGTCCAACTACAGCCACAAGCACCCATGTACATGCCTACACAGTATCAACAGAGGGGAGGACCCAGTGGAGGCAGAGGATTCCAAGGACAACCAGGAGGAGGAGGGTTGCCGAACATGAACCAAAAGCCTCTGACAGCTTGGAGTGGACCATACCAATGAGGAGGCCCAGAGGATCCAATCACAGGTGATGCAATTCCAGCCCAAGATGAACTAATGGTCACCTGTGAGATTGAGGGAGAGAATGTGGAAATGATGGTGGACACAGGAGCCACAGCTTCCTGTTTGACTGGATTGAAAGGAAAACCACCTCGACTCTCAAATCACACCCTCAAAACAGTTGGATACTCGGGAAAAATTGATGTACAGAGATATACATTACCATTGGTCACAAAAATTGGGAAGCAACTCCTGCAACATCCTTTCCTATATGCCCCAAACTGTCCCATAAATCTGATGGGAAGAGAGCAAGAATTCTATGCACACCAGATGAGCTGATTATCCAATTTCCAGGCCAGATACCACTCTACCAAACGTATGACGGACAACAGAGAATCATGATGATGGCAGCAAATCCAGAAAACGACGAAGAAAATGACACAACCACTGTGTACTGGAGCCGCCTGATCACCACTGACATCGATACTCCACATGTCCAAAGAACTTACATGGCCTGGAAGCCATGGATAAATACGCTGGGACCGTATGGGCCCCCGTAAGATCCTCTACATTGTACGTACAATTATCTAAGGCGACCAGATGAAGAATATCAAGACGCATGGATGGAAGATAAAGGGGGAAAGATGGAAGATTTGACTGTAGCAGACATCTACGTAGGACCGCAGGGTGTAGCAGCAGCGGTAAAACTCACACCAGAACAAAAACAATGGTACAATTTATCCTCATGTCACACTCGCCATGACCATTGGAGCTGAGTCCAGATCATTAGGTCCAATGATAAAGACTGCATTGAACACAGAATGGTTGGCAACAGAATCACCTTTCCTGTGGCGATCAACAGACCAGACGATGTGGAGGATTGGAAACAATAGCCAGGAACAAGGGCTATTGGAGAAGCAAGAATTGGACAGAGATCATGGACGAGAACACACAAACCATCCGGACACAGAAGAAATGCTGATGCAGGTGCCTACACATCTTTGTACCACTGGAGACTATGATGTTGGATTAGTGAATCACGAAGTCTCAGTGGAGCTGGTGGACAATTACAAACCATGTTGGCGCCCGCTGTACACCCCAGCGCGTGCACTACGCTCTGCATCAGCCAAACGGCTCGCTGCACCCTCACTGCGAGGGGGACCCAAATTCCCATCAGCAAACACACGTGGGTTTGCTATCCTGGCTCCAAAATGGTGGAATGAGCTCCCCATTGAAATCAGGACAGCAGAAAGCTTAAACACCTTCCGGCGCAGACTGAAAACTCATCTCTTTCGACTCCACTTTGAGCGATAGAATTACTAACAATGAACTGCTAACAGAGCACTTATATACTAATAAAGGACTGGTTTATCTATAGCCAGTTGAGTAGCACTTGAAATGTTTGGCTCTATGAAACCTGATGTACTTATATGATTCTGTTTTCTTCAAGGTTGTGTCTTCCTGGTCGATTGTACTTATTGTAAGTCGCTTTGGATAAAAGCGTCAGCCAAATGCAATGTAATGTAATGTAACAAATTGAAGCAAGCACAAATAGATGGGATAGGAAACACTATTCAAGGATTGTTGCAAGCTGGAGTGATCAGATACACCGGCTCAAATTGGAATACTCCCATCTTGCCGGTACCAAAGGCTGGAAACAAGGGATGGAGGATGGTCCAGGATCTAAGAGAAGTCAACAATGTCACTAAAACTGCTAATATTCCTGTTCCCGATCCACATGTAGCATTACAAAATCTTAATCCAGGTCACAAATATTTCACAGTGATAGATCTAGCTAATGCATTTTTTTGCTTACCATTAGATCCAAATGTCCAGTACATATTTGCTTTTACCTACCAGAGACAGCGATACACTTACAATTGGATGCCACAGGGTTACAAAGATAGTCCATTATTATTTAACCGTGCTTTGAACCAAGACCTCAGTGCATTGCAACTACCGGAGGGAGTGACTCTGATACAGTATGTTGATGATTTACTTCTAGCCGTGCCAGATGCAGCAACATGTCTGGCTGTGACACAACAATTGCTAATCTAACTGGCCAATGTAGGATACAAGGTGAAGAAAGAAAAAACACAGATCGCAAGGAGAACAGTTACATTCCTGGGAAGGATGATTTCCTCCAACAGTCTAACTCTGACACCAGCACAAAGGTCTTCCAACCTCTCCCAACCAAAGCCCGAAACAGTGCAACAGATGCTTGCGTTCCTGGGCCTGACAGGTTACAGCAGGACGTACATACCTGACTATGTGGATTTGACACAACCACTGAGACACATAATTGCAGAAGCAGGAAACAGAAATCTTAAAGCCACTCTCGAGTGGACAATGTTGGCCGAAGAAGCTTTCACGAAGACGAAGCAAGCCCTGAGTCAAGTGGCACACCTTTCCACTCCTGATTATGACGATGATTTTTGCCTTGATGCTTCTGAATCAGGTGGAATAGTCAATGGAGTCCAGTTTCAGAAAAAAGGGGGAGTGAGACAGGTACCATAGCTCAAAGTTAGACAATATAGAACTAGGCCAGACAGGATGTGCAAGACCTCTAGCTGCACTAGCAAAAGTCATTAAGAAAACTGCACATGTGGTAATGTCCCACCCATTGAAAGTCAACACAGCCCATGGAGTAGTAGCATTTATAAATTCACAGGCATTCACATTTTCCCCAATCAGGAAAATCAAGATTCAGACCAGTCTGTTGAAACTACACATAACATACCAAGTTGGTTTAACAAACATGTCTGCAGGACTGAGCACGGATGAGCACACACCCCATGACTGTCAGTTCGTCTCCCAAAAAGATCTCAAGATAAGATCAGATTTAGAAACAGATCCTTTGGACCAACCAGACTTCACTCTCTACAGTGACGGCTGCTGCTACAAGGGAGACGACGGGAATGTGGCCTCCTATGCAGTAGTCCGGCAGGAGGGAGAAAATATACAAACCATAGAAGCAGAAATCATCTCCCAACCTGCTTCGGCCCAACTGGCAGAAGTAGTGGCACTCACCAAAGTCTTGGAGCATGCAGAGGGACAACGAGTCAACATCTATACAGATTCAGCATATGCCTATGGAGCAGTGCATATAGACGGACCACAGTGGATCAGAAGAGGTTTCCTAACATCTGCTAAGACACCAGTAAAACATGCTGAAGCGCTAAAACTCCTGCTAACATCTTTACTGTTGCCATCACAAGTGGCAGTAATGAAATGCAAAGGACATCAAATATTGAACAATGCAATATCCAGAGGAAACGATGCAGCAGACAAGGCAGCAAAGAAAGCAGGAGGGTACAGCAAGCAAATTATATGTACAAAGGCCAATACTCAAGAAGAGTTAACCACCGAACACATCAAAGACATGCAGAAATATGCTGGAGTGTATGAACAGAATCAATGGAGTCAGAAGGGAGCAAAGGAAGTAGATGGCCTATGGAGAGCCCATGACAGCCGTTTAGTCACACCTGCAAAGTTATGCCACCTGCTAATAGAACAATCACATGGTCCCACTCATGTAGGCAAAGCAAGAACAACAAAAGACATTGAACAACAGTGGTGGCATCCTTACATGAAGGACATGGTTGAAAACTTCGTAAACGACTGTGACACGTCCAATGCATTCAATGTAAAAAAGCCATACAAGTGCCCAATGGGAAGATATCCAGTCCCAGAAGCCCCATTCAAAGACATTTGTATTGATTATACAGACATAGGAGCAGACAATGTAGTCAGAGGGTTTAGATATATGTTAGTAATGATTGATCGTTATACGAGATGGATTGAAGCCATTCCCTGTAAGAAAGAAGATGCAAAGACAGTCATTAAATGGCTCAAAACAGAATTCGTACCCCGCTATGGAGTGCCAAGGATAATAAGATCAGACAATGGTTCACATTTTATAAGCAAACACTTGGAGGAAGTAGAGTTATATTTTGGTATAATTCATAAGTTTGGCTCAGCATACTGTGGAGGAAACTTCTGTGTAGCAATGCAGTGGGAGTCACCGACTCATGAAGGAGACACGGGACGAGCAGGAGTTCTGATGTCAAACACTGATATTTAATACAAGCATCGGCCGGAGAAATTCACATCACAAGTCACACAGTCAAAGGTTCTGACTGCACGGGTGGTTTGCCATGTCAAATCTGATCAGCCTTGCATCTTGGCAGACCTTTTAACTAGTTTACAGAGAGTCAAATCCACATATTGGGGATGGGCGTAAACCATGGCGTAAACACATCTGCAGACACAGGAGATATCTCTCCCATCTCTGGAGCTTAGAAGCTAGCGTTCTCACACTCGCAAAACCTCCCTATGCTCTGTAGGTCAAGCTGTAAAACCTAGTATCAACATACGACTGCATCAACACATTCCTTGCGGGAGATTAGAAGCAGGGATGGTCGTACATGTCAACACACAAAATAAGGTTTAAATGTCTAGGAGTAAAGACCAAATTAATCCCTAACAGTTTCTCCCTTTTTATCATTTATTTATAACTTTAAAACATTAGTCTAATAATAATTTGGTCAATACTTAAATCAATATGCATCTTCAGATTTGAGTGTGGTCTCACCGTACATCAATTACATCACAAAGTAGAATAAGACTGAAACATTCAACCACAATGATTGATACAGACAACCACAATAGAAAAATCATCTCTCATCAGTGTTTGATCATCTTTTGTCAAAAGTACAATAATGAACACACATAAAACACAGATGCATAATAGCAAAAACATCTACTTTAAAATAATATGTTTTAACATGTAACCATTAGTTGATCTCACTTATCAAACTATAAAATCAAAACCAGCTTGCAGTTTAAAGGTTTACTTCAAGGCAATCCCTAGTCAAAAGCTTTTAAAACGTGGGATCATAAGAGATCCAGGTGAGGTATAAACTCAGGATCATAAGAGATTAGGGGTGTAACGGTTCACAGAAGTCACGGTTCGGTTCATACCTCGGTTTGGGGGTCACGGTTCGGTATTACACAGTTAAAAACAAACCACAAACAGTAACACACAGATGGCCATATTATTTATATTGGCTGATGTCAAACAAAAAGGTTCAATAAGCTGTACAACTAAAAAGAATGTCTTGAAAATATTAACATAAATAAGAAAGTGTTTCAATCACAATCAATAAAAGCTAATACAGAACTGTATAACATCTCCTGATGTCAACATATAAAATAAATACAATGATAAATATAAAATAAAATCTGTACCTTTAGGAGCAATGTCTAACATGTGTAATTAACTTGTGAGTGTGTGAGGCCATTATGCCTAAATAAAGGTACTCAAGCTTTCCTCTATTTTCAAGTTGTTCTTCAGAAAGATGAGTTTGTCTGCGTTGTCAGCAGTGAGGGCAGATCTGTTGGCGCTAACTATGTTACCTGCCGTCGAGAAAACGCTCTCGCTGGGAATGAGACTGACTCGGATGTGATTGAGCATGTTTGACGTGTTACCACTAGCATACCGCACCGCTGTCGAACAACGCCGACACACCGTCCTCGTCCGATCCACAACTCGCACCCCATCGTTGTTGTAGTCCACAGGGAACCCGAAATGTTCCCACACACCTGATTTAAAAGAAGCAGGTGGGTTCTAGCTCCTGTGTGTTGTGTGAACTCGCCGTAGCTACTAACTTTTCTTCTTCATGTATTGTGTTTGTTTTGTTCTTGTTCTTCATTTGTTATTTACGGGCGGCTGGCTTTTAGGCGCAATTCCGCCCCCTGGATTATATATAGTGTAGTACTGCCCTGAGTGACAGACTTTTTTCCCACTCGTAAAAAAAGGCGTATTCGCCGTGTGACTGCATGTGCCGAACCGTGACGTCCGAACCGTGACGTCCGAACCGTGACGGTACGGGACGAATACGGATACCGTTACACCCCTATAAGAGATCCGGCTGAGGTATACAATCAGGATCATAAGAGATCCAGCTGTGGTATACAATCAGGATCATAACAGATCCAGCTGAGGTATAAAATCACAGTTAAGGTATAAAATTCACAGTGGTGATTTGATCAATTTGTAATCTGCAAAGTTACAGTGTCCTCAATTTTAGGATTACTTTACATTTACTTCATTACGCTTTAATCAAGAGTAAGGCACTCAGTCTTAATGAAATCAATACATTCATTTTAATCAAGTACATTGTTCAAAATCTGAAAAGGAAAAGTCAGACATTTATCGTGTAGTGTAACAACCTGAAAGGGAAAAAGCCAAAATATCTTTCTTTAATCTGAGCATCAATTTTAATTTATTGGCCATCCGCTGTAAGGGGGAACCCATGGTTCGGATGCCACGGTTACATCATCACAGTGTCATCAACGGTGGTGAACCCCACCAGTCTCTGTGGAGCCTGGAGGGCGGTTTTGGTAATCTTTTGCAAGACTAGTTTAACTACAGTAACTAGGCACACTATCAGGATTAGCACAGCTAAGATAAACATTGAAATGGTAACAGCAATTTTAACAAACCCCGCTCCCCATGACCCAAATGTTCCAGTTAAATCCCCAAATGCAAACCCATGAGTTTCGTGCAATTCTTTTATTCCCCTAGCAGTATCATGAGCCATATCCATGACCTCAGGTGTAGCATCAGAGATGAAAGAACAACACTCAGATCCAATCACCTTGCATGTGATTCTGTAATGCCACTGTTCTAACTTCCTGCAGTTCTTTGTGTTCAGTTAACATAGCTGTGTTGGATACATTGAGGTGGTTTTCCACTACCTTGGAGAGAGCTATAATTTCCTGCTGGGAAACATAAATACCGTACCAGGGCAGAAAAACGCTAGCCACCTGCTGACCTGTTGTGATGGTCCTACGATTTCTGTGTAGGGAGGGGAGTATTGTTGCTATCTCATCAGTCTCTACTTTACGGATCAAAGGGATCAGATAGGTTATATAACAGGTGCCACGAAAAATTTCATAAGGCTCGCAACCCTAGGCTTTGTCCCCACAAACCATGTAAACTCTCTCTGGGAGGGGAGTTCCGGTTAATTTTACCTTTACTACGGTGTTACAGTCGCTGTGGCCCACCTCGTCAGAGGGTAGAAACCCTCCTCCGTTCTGGAAACAGATGGACACATTCTTCCACTCATGCACCACAACTGGGGGAATATAAACTGAACAGTCACGTGTAGGGGACTTACCTAGGGGTAACGGCAGCGAACAGTCATGCATTTTAACTTCAACTGAGTCCACTGTTCGGGAGCCAAACCAGGGTACGACTGTTACCAAGGCTTCAACCAACAAAGATGGTGTGTGTGGTTGAGGTGAACATGTTGGACTTGTAGAATTAGCTGAGCAATTAGTCTGGACTAGAGCTAATTGGAATCTGTATTCAAAAGCTAGGTTAATGTATTTATTCACATATATAAGTCTTAGCATCATTATTCGTTTGAAACCATCTGGCAGGTAATCTTTATTTACTGTGTCAACAATGAGCGAGATTAAGCCCTCGTACCTTAAAGGTTGCTCAGAGCCTATGGGGTAGGAAGGGGTGTAACAATCATCTGCCTCATCGCTAATTCGGGATGCTATATAATTCCAGCTCACTAAACCGTAGTCAGCTTTTGTGAAAGGAATTGGGCTGAACATGGGAGAGTGCATGGACTCTGGAATATTTTGACACAGCCAACAGTTGCTAACATTGCGTTCATGTGCATAGTCTAACATTAAACTCATTGCAGAATTGGTTTTAGTTTCTGTAGGTGGAGTGATTAGGGCATTCTTGGAAGAATCTTCATAACTTCCTGGTGACTTAATTGCTGCTGAACCTGGTTCAATATACGAGCATCTAGTGACACCTGTACTGTTACCTTTGTAATTGGGTGTCCATGTGGTACATATAGGATCATTCTTTAACTGTTCTTTAGTGAAACACCACATTTCTGGGGGTACATTTGCAATGGTGTTGAGTGTTATTCTTACCATCCGCTGTGAGACCTGGAACCGCTGGTACCCCGTCTCTGGATAGACGTTCCACGCCCACAAGCCTTTGCTTAGAAACATAGGAAACACAACAACACAGTCATTTGAGTTACATTTTGTAATTGGACATTCGAAGGAAATATTCTGTGATCCTGTCTTGTTAATGAAAATAGCAGGAAAAGGGAGTGGCCTTATCTCGGGGCCCACTTTCCTCCTTCTTCTCTCTCTTTTTCTATCTCGCACCTTACTGAATGTTTGTGTGGTGTTTGGAAACAACCTGATTTTGTCGCTAGGCAATGATGTGCCCGTTGGTGTGGTTTGGCCTTCAGGGTCTGGGCCCTGAGTGGTCAACCTGTCTGCGCCCTTGGATAAGAGCACCTTATACTCTCCCTCTGAGGGGCGAGAGCCCTCGCCACCCGACGTCGGGACTGCCTCAGCTTCATCTTCAGGGCTTCCTTGGCCAGGTATAGCAGACCCAGAATGAGGAGTATGAGGACCGCCCTCACACGCCAACACCCTGACCCTCCCCACTGACCGGTGGAGGAGACAGACGGCATCGTGAAGCGTGGATCCACTCTGTCCTACCTTGGACTTTTAAGGCTGTTCTGGTCACTACTAACACCTGGAAAGGACCTTTCCACCTGGGAGACAAAACATGTTTTTCAAGATACTTGATTAGCACATTATCACCAATCTGAAAAGGGTGGGTGGGCTCCTCTCCAGGCTGAGGGAGCCTGTCAGCCACCTGCCTGTGAAACTTTCTCAACATGTCGGTTAGATATTTCACATAGTTAGTCATGTAATCATCTGTCCACAAAAGAGTAAGTTTATGGGGTGTTACTGGGGGGCTGGACCCTGTGGACATTACCCTTCCCATTAATACTTCGTGGGGACTAAGCCCTGCCGTAGCATTTGGTGTGCTTCTGATGGAGCACAGGACTAGTGGTAGCGCATCTACCCATTTCAATCCTGTGGTCAACATTGTCTTGGTGAGTTTCTCCTTTATGGTCAAGTTCATTCTCTCAACCTGGCCTGAGCTCTGTGGGTGATAGGGAACGTGCAACTGTCATTTGAACCCTAACACTGTAGCTAGACTCTGGGTTATCTTAGAAACTAATGCTGGACCTCTGTCACTGTTAATTCCTGTGGGCACACCAAATCTAGGAATAACATCTTTGAGAAGACACTTTACAACTGTTCTAGCGTCTTCTTTTCTGGTTGGGTAGGCCTCTACCCATTTGGAGAACTGGCACACTATTACCAAGAGATACTTGCAACCTTGGCATGGTGGCATGTGTGAGAAGTCGATTTGGATATTTACAAAGGGCCCCGACGGGGATACCAAGTGTTCGTGTTGGACTGGGCCGCTTTTCTTTCTCGTCTGCTGGCATGTCATGCATCTATCTACTACCTCATTCACACCAACGCAACTCCGGTTCAAGCTCCGTGCTAGAGCTTTTCAGGTTCAGAACCGGTTCTTCGGTTTAGCTCTGGCTCTTTTCACACCGCCCAGAGTCCGACTGGTGCTGCGTCATTGCGTCATCGTTTTGCGTCATGATGTAACCATTTGCGTGCCTGCTTCATAAAGCCAAACGGATGAAATCAGTTGCATTAATTTCTTATGGCTCTATCTGCAGCTTTTCCGGAGTCATTTCTGTGGTTTAGTTATATTCTTATAAAAAAGTGTACTCGTGTCAATAAAGGTTTTTTTAAAACACAACTGCTTCCGAGGTCGGTCTTATTTCTTAAGGTGGACTGAACCATGAGTGTGGAGTAACGTTGTATCTTTCATTTAAATGAACTGTAACCTTCACCCAGGTATGTAACAGCTGTTCTCAAATGAACACGTGAAGTAAAGTTTAATATTTATAGTTTTATAGATTTATAATGAGAGATGATCAACGTGAATGCTCAGGTTCCACCTTAACACGCAGACACGTTGCTTCACCATGAGCAGAAACCTTTATATATACAGTCTATGACAGAAACACTGAAACTCTGAAACTCTTGTTAAGTTTCTCCATCGTTGTGTACAAACTGGATAAAACGCGGGCTTGTTGTTGTTGTTCAGGAGTTGATCCCGCCCCTGCCCCCGCCTCGACGTAAGCGTGACGTATGCGGTGCTTTTGCTCTGGCCGGACATTTTTTTGGTGCTTGAAAGTAGCCGGATTCCGGAGCTAAGAGGCTGCTCCGCTGCGGTGTGAACAGGAAAACCCGGTGCTTTTCAAGCTCCAGCTCCGCACCGGCCCTGAAACACCGTTGGTGTGAATGAGGTATACTAGAGCCTGTGTGTGATGCCTGGGGCAAACCATTGTGATTGTATAATCCCATTCATCCCTCCTTTTCCTACAGAACCATATCTGAATTTGGGATTGGAGTTTGCAACATATCAGTTCTGGGGGAAGAAGACAGATCAATGGTCGTGATGCAGTCATGTGTTAGATCAAAGTCTGGTATTGGGACCAGTGTGGCTGGGTTCAGAGGAGGGGAGCGCCTGAGAGTGATGTGCGGGCTTGAAAGAATGACCGCCTCATAACCAGAGCGCCTAGCTGCCGTCATATGCTGAATAGCAGAGGTGTTCAGAATGTGCAAAACTGCATGTGGGACATGAACTACACAGTCACTGGCCAGTACAATGGGAGAGGATTGCTTGATAACTATTGCAACTGCGGCCACTGCTCGCAGGCATGAAGGCATACCAAGTACCACTGGGGAAAGTCGAGACGAATAGTATGCCACAGGCCGAAAATTAGAGCCATGCTTCTGTACCAACATGCCTGTTGCAAAGCCCCCCTTTTCATGGACGTGTAGATGAAAAGGTTGATGGTAATCAGGGAGCCCCAGGGCCGGAGCTGATGTGAGGGCCTGCTTTAAGTCCTGAAAAGCTGTGTGCATGTCCTCAGACCATTGAACAATGTTAGGGGCGGCCTGCAGAGTGGCAGCACGCAGGACGGAGTCCATAGCAGCGTACTCGTATATCCAATGTCTGCAGTAGTTTGCCATGCCCAAGAAGGGAAGCATCTCCTTCTTTGTGCGAGGTGGTGGCACTTTGTTCAAAAGGCAGACTCTCGCAGGTGAGAGGAGGCGGTGTCCATCTCTCAGAATGTGACCCAAATACGTGACCTCAGTCTGGCAGTATTGCAACTTGGCCAGGGATGCTCTGTGTCCGCATTCAGAAAGTCTTTTCATGAGCAGAATGGAGTCGATGCGACAGGCGTCTTTGTTAGGGGAGGCAAAGAAGCAAGGATTGAATTGGTGTCAGGCACAATGGGTGCTGTTGGAATGAACATGGCATTAATAGCCTGCAAATCTTGGACAAAACGCCACTCATCAGGGCGATTGTGCTTCGGGATTGGCAAAATGGGTGTATTGCAGGGGCTGGAGGTGTAAACCAGGACCCCCTGATCGAGCAGTGACTGTATTACCCCTTCAATGCCCAACATGGCTTTTTGGGGTAAGTTGTACTGTCTGTTCGCTGGCAATCTGGCATTGGCCTTAAGTGTCACTCTGTGAGGGGGAGCAGAACTTACAAACCCCACATGATTCTTGTGCTTGGCCCATAATGTGGCTGGAACCTCTGAGAAATCTGAAGGGGGGCCATACTCTGTGGGAGGAGATGGTTGTAAATGAAGGAATGTGCTTTGGGGGAGAGAAATGGGCTCAGGGAGACGCAGCATGTAATGCTCCTCCCCAAGGCTGATCAGATTAGGTGTGTGTGTGTGTGTGTGTGTGTGTGTGTGTGTGTGTGTGTGTGTGTGTGTGTGTGTGTGTGTGTGTGTGTGTGTGTGTGTGTGTGTGTGTGTGTGTGGGAGAGAATTTGTTGCAGCTTCTAGCCGAGCACGACAGTGGGCTGCCATAGCCCCCACCTCCTCAGGACTACTGCCTGGAGTGACAGCTAGTGTAACGTGAGGGGCAATCTCCACAACATGAAGGCCCTGCTGTGGGGGTGTGAGCCTAACAGGCAACGCGCACCCCTGGGGTCCTAAAAATAGAAACTGCTCGCATTCCAACTGATCTGATCTGTTGCAAAAACTCCTCGCTGACAGTGCATACTCATTTGATGGGTTAAATGCAGCTGTGCAGTGACAATGTAACACGGGCCTCATAGATGACATCATAGAGGCGCATGCTGGGGAAATGCTAGCAATGTTTTGAATTCCCTCTGTGGAGAAAATAGAAAGCATTTGGAAATCTGGAAGAGACCAACAATAAAGATTGTTTTGAGATGAGTGTATGAATTGAACAGCCTGATATACTCTGCTGTCCGGAATTGTCAAATACAGTCCGTCTGGTGTGCAATGTATGGTTGCTTGTAGCTTACACAGTAGGTCTCTGCCCATTAGGTTAATTGGGCTGCCATCTGAGATAATGAAAGAGTGTTGCACCTGTGATCCATCAACGGAAATATTAGTTCTCTCTGAAATAGGCTCTGCCAGTGGAACGCCGGAAACGCCTACAGTGGTAACAAAACTGTTAGTTGCTTTGCACACTTGCTCCTTTGTTCGTACTGCTGATAATGTGGCACCACTGTCAACCAAAATGTCAACAGTTGTGCCATTAACCTCAACCGGCATCATTGGATCTTCGCGGGGGTTAGTGGAAAGGCGAATAGTTGCTGCTTGAATGGGGAAATTCTGTGTTTCTGATCCTGTTCCTCCATGGCCTCCCTATTGTGGATTATAGCCATCCTGTGCTGCGGCATACTGCCCCTGCTGGGCCTGCCTGTCATAGGGTGGAAACTGGCTGTTGGACAGAAGTGGGGGTGCTTGGGGAGTTGGAGGAGGCAGCAGTGTGGGCTGCGGGGGTGGGGGCAGAGCAGGCAAGTTGTATGTGTGCTGCTGTGCTCCCCACCTGTTTGGGCATCTAGCTGCCCAATGATCTGTGCGACCGCAGACGTGGCAGTGCATTGGTTTTTGGGGGTTTCTGTTTGCTGCTGTCTGTTCTTGTTTTGATAACCCTGTGACTGTCCTTGGTTCTGATACTGTGGTGTGTGGTTCTGTCCTTGAATCTGCTGTGAGTTATTCTGACCCTGATAAGCCTGTGTGCTGCTCTGAGGAAGTTGTTGCAGCAGCTGGGCAGTTCGGGGGACCAGAAACATCTGGCTTCTGTGTAGGGCCCGCATGGTGGCGACAATAACTTTCCAGGTTTTTATCTGCCAATCAGAGGTGGCTAACATGTACGCCTGAGCTGTCTCTGGGATAAGGTTATGCATTAAGCTCTGTACTGCAAACAAATCATTGATCTCTCTTTTAATGCCTGCACTGTTGTCCCACACTGTTATGAATCTCTGGATACATTCTGGCACTGTTTCTGTAGGGCCCTGGATGCAAGCCATCACTTGGGAAAAATCAGTGTGGGTTTTAGCACATGCTTTGATAGCTTTGGCTGCGTCAGTGTCTAGCCACTGAGTGAGGGACTGTGATACGGGCCAATCTCTTGCGTCTGTGCACACTGGAAATGTAAACTCATCTTTGCACGTGGGCCATTCTGCCTTGTATGTGAGGACGATCAGCTGTTTAACATCATGCACTAGACAGTTGTACACCATGCACACATTAGTCAGCCATGATAGATACTCATATGGGTTTTTAGTGGGGTTGGGAGCATGTCTTGTGACATCGATAACCTCTGAGGGAGTCCATGGTTTGTAAACCGGGACTTCTCCTATCAGGATTGTTGGGACAATTAGTGCTTCTTTCTGCGCTGCACTATGTGTGTCTCGCTCTAGCGCTGCGTGTGCCGCCTGTCTTGTGACCCTTCTTTCCTTGAGTGCCTCTAACAGAGCAGGGGGGCTTCGTGCTGGAGATGGCTCTCCTGAATAATCAGAATTCTCACATTCGCTCTTGTGATAGGGCACGTGTAAAACTGCGTTGTTCTCTGCGTGTGCGTCTAGTGTTTCTTGTTCCCTTCTCTGTACTTCTACCTATCTGTCGTTCATGATTACATTACATTACATTACATTGCATTTAGCTGACGCTTTTATCCAAAGCGACTTACAATAAGTACATTCGACCAGGAAGACACAACCTTGAAGAAAACAGAATCATATAAGTACATCAGGTTTCATAGAGCCAAACATTTCAAGTGCTACTCAACTGGCTATAGATAAGCCAGTCCTTTATTAGTATATAAGTGCTCTGTTAGCAGTTATTTGTTAGTAATTCTATCGCTCGAGGTGGAGTCGAAAGAGATGAGTTTTCAGTCTGCTCCGGAAGATGTGATAGCTGCAGCTGTCATTAGAAAGTCGTTATCTGAGTTTCTGGCAATAGGATTTGGTCCATTTGTGTCTGTGGTGGGGATCACTTTGGGGCAGAGAGTTACAGTGTGCTCTTTGACCATGCTCTGTGTCAGTGGGACCCCTGCGTCTGCCAAGATGCTAATCACTTGGGACGGGAGGGGAGCTTTGCCCTGGCGCTTAAGCCAGTCAAACATTACAGCCTTAGCTATGGCCGCTACATCTTTGCCATGCCTCTCTTTTATTTTGGACATGTTCTCTGCTCTGACGTCAAAAGCGGCTTCTAAGCAGGGGCGCCGTAAGGGGGTGAAAAGTTAGGATGATTCTAAGGGCCCGTGACTGAAAGGGGCCCCAAACATTTTTAGAACATTAAGAAAAAATGTTTAAGTAACCTTTCATCAATCAACAATAATTAACATTAATATAACGTCATATTGATGAGTACTCACTAAACTTATGATTCATTTAACTTATTTTCTTCCAAAAGTTAATTATCCAAAGCATCGAACACCTCCCTCTATTTACATGTAATGGTTTGGTCCTGCCTCCAAACGCTGTGCGCACCGGCCCTTTCTAGCAGAGAGAGAGACTAGTGAGAGCATGTGAGTAGCATACTTGCCAACCTTGAGACCTCAGAAATCGGGAGCATTTCAAAACCACCGCGGGGGGGGGGGTGCTAGTGGATCAACGGAGCTGTTAGATTAACATTAACGTGCTTATTGTAGTTCTGAGTGCAATGCCTTGTGGCCTGTAGCACCATCCTCTTGATGGAGCATATGTGTGGGCTGGACCAGGAAAGGAGTGAGCAGAGGGTCGAGTTTTCCATTCTTGTTCTGTTTTCCTGTGACTATCTAGTTGCGCACGCTACTAAAGAGACGCGCTACCATGGAAACCAAACAATGGTGTAGCTGTAATAAAGTCCGAGTGGAAACAGTCGTGTGTAAATCTGATTTTGTCAGAAATCGGGAGAAATGCGGGAGAAATATGACCCCGGGAGGAAACCGGGAGAGGGCTATGAAATCGGGAGTCTCCCGCGAAAATCGAGAGGGTTGGCAAGTATGGTGAGGAGGGATGCTAGTACTTACGTATGTACGATGTCTCAACGACTAACAAAGTCAGGCTTTCAAGAAAGAAAAGAAAGGAGAGAAAGACAAGAGAGAGGGTCTAAAGGGCGACAGTATGTCACCCAGTTTTTCAAAAGAAAAGGTGGGTGTGGTCCATGAGTGGTGGAAATTAGTCTGTTAGCTAAGCGTAGTCCATTGTAAATAATAATTGTAATGTTTTGCTGACATTAAAGGTGGGGTAGGTAAGTTTGAGAAGCCGGCTCGAGATACACTTGTTGTTATATTCCATGGAATGCTCTTAACATCCCGATAGCAATGAATATCTGAAGTGCTTTGACAATAAATCCATAATAAACATCATCAGTGGAAGCCGTAGCGCTGTAAAAAGCACGACCAATCATCTGAGCCGGCTAAAGTAACTGGATGGCCTACCTGCCTGTCAGCCTTCCATCTGTGCACAAACTTATCTCGTGCCCTCATTGGTCATGTGCGCGTTCGTGTGTGTTGGAGGAGGGGCTCTGTGAGGAAGTGGCAGATTTTTTCCGGTTGTGTATTTTCAAATTCTAGCGCACTCGAGCTGGTTTCTCCAAAATTACATACCCCACATTTAAGTACTGTTAATATCTTCACAGAACATTCAGAGGTTTTTCATTTCACCCTTTTAGCTGACATTTAATAAATGCAGGTACATTTTTAGCAGCTATTCATACTAAATCAGTTGTCCCTCCCCCTGGTGCCAGGACCAACAGATCCATCTCTAGGCTCAGCAGCCCTGTTCCCCCATAATGCTTTGCAGTCTTGCCATGCTGTCCATTGAATGCCAGTTGGCTAGAAAGCTGGACTTCAAGGACTTGATCAGTGACTTTGCCTGTAAGAAGGCTAGGCGCTGGGCTCTTGGTGAGTAAGGCTGAGCCAGGGCTCGTAATAACTGTTAAAGGGCAAGGCTATGGTAACGGTATTGGATCACTACACAGAAAATGCATGATGAGAAAAAGACTGAGAAAAGGTAATAGGCTCTGATTTAGCGCCACAATCAGGCCTTTTCACTTCCATTTCCGTTTTGTTGTCTGTTTACACTTTAATACCCGCTTATCTTGTAGTTGGTATATTTAATAAAAAATCTGCTGCTTATGTTATTTTTTTTGTTATAGCATTTTATAAATGATAATATTGGTGTTAATGTTCACTTTATTTTAATTTAAGAGGACATGTATATTTAAGTTATATTTATTTAGATATGTTCCATTCAAAAATGTTATTAAAAAGGCATGTACACCATAAAAGATGACTATTGAGGTCTATTGTCAGGAATGTTAGTGTTATATCAAAGAGTGAATTCTGCAGCAGAATGTTGCACGTCTGCACAGTGTTATATGTTCACCGCTCAGTGTCAGTAAATATTGTGCAGTTAGTATTGGACTACACGACAGATGCAAGCCTGTACAGGTAGTTATTTAAAGCATAAAAGAGTGGGTTGGGTTCTGGAGGTGTGGTTACAGCATTGTGCTTGGTTGGCGTGGCCTGGGCCTGGTGGTGGGGCCCAATGTGATATCTTTTCATGGGGACCAAAATCCCTGGCGGCGCCCCTGCTTCTAAGCTAAGCAAGTGACAACCCGCAACACATTTGGAAACATTATCAATCAGCGTTCTGAGCTCACTGGAGCCCCACTCGCAGTCACCTCCACTTTCACTCTTTTTGTCATGAAATCCTTTTCTGTCTCCCACAGACATCCACGCTCTCACGCATTCTTTCATGTACACTGTGTCCCAAGAGGATTCGGTTCATCCTCCACAATTTGAAACGCTTGCCACAGCACACTCATGTCAAAAGTGCCTGTGTATGGCCACTCAAACAGGGTTTTCCCTCTCTGATTGTTCCTCTGTGAAAATTCGCAAATCAGCGCTGTAAAAGGCATCACATGATTCCAGCCTACAGCTCTGCCGACTATCCCGGACGGCATATTTGGGGAAAACATGTGTGTGTAGTTCTGGTTGTCTGTTGTGAATTGTGGAGGGTGCACTGGTCTAGCTTGGGTCTGTCCTTTATTGTGTGTGTGTGTGTGTGTGTGTGTGTGTGTGTGTGTGTGTGTGTGTATGTGTGTGTGTGTGTGTGTGTGTGTGTGTGTGTGTGTGTGTGTGTGTGTGTGTTTTAGCTTTAACAACTGGCTCGGGTGTGGACACATGATTACCCATTTTTATGGTTAGTACACGAAAATCAACACTGCAATTTGGACAAACAAACATGAACTCGCAATAAACACCAGCGTGAAAGCAAAGTTCATCCAGCTCAATTTAGTCCGAATTAAGAGGTTTCAGAGGGGGTGGGGAATTATAGATGGGGCGCCTTGACTCGCGCGTCGACCCTTGTACAAGTGCTAAGATCGTGCCTGAAGACCGTCCAAAAGCGATAACTAGCTTATCCTCTTGCGACACCACTACTCTATTCTAGTGGCGCTATGATCCCCCGACCAGGAGAACATAGACTTTCTTCCGCTACCCTTTCTCTCCAACAACAGCCCAGTTAACTGTAGTCCTACTTGACCAGCCTATACACCCGCCATCGAGTTCATCACAACGATGAAACACAGTTTTGTTCTACACTTGCTTGCCACTGCCCACCCGTGATCAATTAGCCTATAATTTTATGTATGCACCCCGGACCGCCACCAGCTCCTCTAGCAAAGAAGGGAACTGTGGCGCATCGGGTGATGCACGCACCTCGCGCTGCCCCGGCCTTGCCAGCAATGTAGAAGACGGTCACAAACAACGAGTGCTTTTAGACCATCTCGTTTTTAATAGAGACGGCGGTGGTGTGAGTTAAAGCTATAGACAAAAGGCTGTGACTTTCTCCCTCTCAGCTGCACGGCTGCAGCCACCCAGACACGGGGGGATATTTACACACACCCCCGCGGCTGCTGCTGGAGCCGTGCTCACAGAGGCAATGGGGGGAAATATCTCGGGCTGCTTATTTGTAACTGCTGTGTTGGCCGCTGAAACCCCCAGAATTCGGCGATTCGTTCAATACAAAGCTTTACATTGCTTTCATACAGAAGCTCCACTTTACTGATGCCTTTCTTTAAGGTCACTCTGAACATGAGCTGTGCGTGCTTGTCAGAGATGGGGTCGTTACTAAAAAAATGTAATATATTGCATATTACTTTAAAAAAAAGCAATATATTACACTACTTCGTTACTCTCTACATAAAGTAACTCGTTACTTTACTCGTTACATTACTCGCCGAGCACGTACGCATGCGTGAGTGGCAATAACTCTCCTTACCAGCAGGCGGCGGTAGTGTGTATTCGTCATTCAAAACAGTCAACAACCGGAAGACAGAGAAGAAGAACAGACTACGTGATATAAACAAAACACAAATTAGCTTCACCTTAGCATGTGTTCTTTGCAGGTGTTTGTTGAGGTTTGACGTGGTGTTTACAGCAGTGGATAACAGCTTCTGACCTGGACACAGTTTGCAACTCACCGTCACATTCCTGTCTATTATTCGGACAAACTCAAAGTAATAGGCATACCTCCACCCCTCGAGAGTTATCGCTGACTCAGCCATGTTTATGCAGCACTGCACGTGGAGATGTGGACGCGCAAGTCGCGCAGATTACGTACATATAAACCTGCGGCGGAAACCCCTCTTGTCCGTCAGTGTGATTATGACTGATTTTAGTAAGTAACGAAGTAACGCGTGTCGGGGCAATGTTAGTATCTGTAGTGTGATTACTGAATTATAAAAGTAGCGCGTTACACTACTCCGTTACCGACAAATGTAATATTATTACAGTAACGCGTTACACCCAACTCTGGTGCTTGTATGGTACTTCCGTCCCGAGCAGCATACACAGAGACAATCATCCAGGATAAAAGTCCCCAGACACGGATCCCCTGGGTTTATTATCCCCAAATGTTCATTAACCAAAAACGAAACACAACCGCTCAGCTTCACAGATAATTTTAGGATACCGTCAATCACAGATTCTGGTAAGGCAATGTCCAAATGTAGATTTGAAATGACACTTACCAGTTTTTACATTACATTACATTGCATTTAGCTGACGCTTTTATCCAAAGCGACTTACAATAAGTGCGTTCGACCAACAAGACACAAACTTGAAGAAAACAGAATCATAAAGTACATCAGGTTTCATAGAGTCAAACATTTCAAGTGCTACTCCTTTGTTAGTATATAAGTGCTTTGTTAATAGTTCTATCGCTCGAAGTGGAGTCGAAAGAGATGAGTTTTCAGTCTGGAAGGTGTGTAAGCTTTCTGCTGTCCTGATGTCAATGGGAGCTCATTCCACCATCTTGGAGCCAGGATAGCAAACCCACGTGTTTTTGCTGATGGGAACTTGGGTCCCCCTCGCAGTGAGGGTGCAGCGAGCTGTTTGGCTGATGCAGAGCGGAGTGCACGTGCTGGGGTGTACGGTTTAACCATGTCCTGGATGTAGGAAGGGCCAGATCCGTTCGCAGCATGGTACGCAAGTACCAGTGTCTTGAAGTGGATTCTAGCAGTTACCGGAAGCCAGTGGAGGGAGCGGAGGAGCGGCGTGGTGTGGGAGATTTTAGGAAGGTTGAAGACCAGACGAGCCGCTGCATTCTGGATGAGCTGCAGAGGTCGGATGGCACATGCAGGTAGACCAGCCAGGAGGGAGTTGCAGTAGTCTAGGCGTGAGATGACGAGAGCCTGGACCAGAACCTGCGTGGCTTTCTGGGTCAGCTGGGGACGTATCCTCCTGATGTTGTAAAGCGTGTATCTGCAGCAGCGGGTTGTAGCAGCTATGTTTGCAGTGAAGGACAGGTTGTTATCTAGGGTCACACCCAGATTCCTTGCAGTCTGAGTCGGGGAAACAACAGAGGTGCCGATGTTGATTGTTAGGTCAAGAGTGGGACAATCTATTCCCGGAAGGAAAAGCAGTTCAGTCTTGTCAAGGTTGAGCTTGAGGTGATGAGCAGACATCCACTGAGAGATGTCAGCTAGACAAGCAGAGATGCGTGCGACGACCTGGGTCTCTGAGCGGGGAAAGGACAGAATTAATTGGGTGTCGTCAGCGTAGCAGTGGTATGAAAAACCATGCGGGCTAATGACTGATCCGAGCGAGTTTGTGTACAAGGAGAAGAGGAGGGGACCAAGAACAGAGCCCTGAGGGACCCCTGTAGTTAATTGACAAGGGTCGGACTCGGACCCTCTCCAAGTAACCCTGTAGGTACGGTCTTTGAGGTATGAGGTGAGGAGGGAAAGTGCAGAGCCTGAAACTCCAAGTTCTTGGAGAGTGCGAAGGAGGATCTGATGGTTCACCGTGTCGAATGCAGCAGACAGGTCCAACAGGATGATGACAGAGGAGAGGGAGGCTGCTTTAGCCGTGTGCAGTTCCTCAGAGACAGCAAGGAGGGCAGTTTCTGTGGAGTGACCTGCCTTGAAACCAGACTGGTGCGGATCCAGAAGGTTATTCTGATGGAGATAACAGGAGAGTTGTTTAAAGACAGCGCGTTCAAGTGTTTTAGACAGGAACGGGAGGAGAGAGACAGGCCTGTAGTTTATAACATCGGACGGGTTGAGAGTGTGTTTCTTTAGGAGAGGGTTTACTCTTGCCTCCTTGAGACTGTTTGGAAAGTGACCAGAAGTTAGAGAAGTGTTGATGAAATGGGTGAGAAACGGTAGAATATTAGGAGCGATAGTCTGAAGGAGGTTTGAAGGGATAGAGTCCAGAGGACAGAGGGTAGGGCGGGCAGAGGTAATGAGGGTAAGAACCTCACTTGGAGAGAGAGGGGAAAAGGAGGTCAGTGTGTGGGTGAAAGGAGGGTCTGGTGACCCAGTGGTGAGTAAAGGTGAGTCAGAAAAAGAAGAGCGAATATCATCAACCTTTTTTTCAAAGTGGTTAACAAAGTCGCTTAGAAGAAGGGAGGAGGGGGAAGGGGCTTTTGGGGGGTCCAAGAGGAAGGAGGGGGAAGGGGCTTTGGGGGGGTCCAGGAGGGAGGAGGGGGAAGGGGCTTTGGGAGGGTTCAAGAGGAAGGAGGGGGAAGGGGCTTTGGGGGGGTCCAGGAGGGAGGAGGGGGAAGGGGCTTTGGGGGGGTCCAAGAGGGTGGAGGAGATGGAAAATAGTTTTTTGGGATTGGAATAGGAAGATTGGATCTTATCTTGAAAGAAAGTGCTTTTTGCCTGAGAGATGGAAGCAGAGAAAGAGGAGAGGAGAGCCTGATAGGTTAGGAGGTCGTCATGGTGTTTGGATTTCCACCGTTTCTACTCTGCTGCCCGAAGGACGGTTCTATTAGCACGCAGTGCGTCATTTAGCAAGGGAGCAGGAGGGGACTGACGAGCCTGCCGAGATGTGAGAGGACAGAGAGAGTCCAGAGAGGATGAGAGAGTAGAGAGGAGTGTTTCTTTCTTCGAGTTTGGAGGCAGGAGTTGGAACGAGTCAGAGGAAGGGAGGGCTGAGAGCACCGATGAGGCAAAGGTAGAGGGGGAGAGGGAACGAAGGTTACGGCGGACAGGTGCAGGATGTTAAGAGATTAGTTTGTTATGTTTGGAAAGGGGTAGAGAGAATGAAATGAAGAAGTGATCGGATGTGTGGAGCGGGTTTACAGAGAGGTTAGAAGTAGTGCAGTTCCTTGATAATATGAGATCAAGAACATTGCCAGCTTTATGAGTTGGTGGGGATGGAGACAGTGAGAAAGCAAAGGCGGTTAACAGAGATGTTAGTTCGTCTATCTTCCCTGTCTGGAGGTTGAAGTCTCCGAGAAGTACAGCGGGAGGGCCAGTTTCAGGGATGTGTGAGAGGAGATTATCTAATTCCTCCAAGAAGTCCCCCAAGGCGCCTGGTGGACGGTAGAGAACAACAATGCAAGTTTCTGAAGATTTGTTGGTATCCTGCCGACAACGCCAATTTGTGGAGGAAACTTCTGTGTAGCAATGCAGTGGGAGTCACCGACTCATGAAGTAGACACGGGACGAGCAGGAGTTCTGATGTCAAACACTGAGATTTAATACAAGCATCGGCCGGAGAAATTCACATCACAAGTCACACAGTCAAAGGTTCTGACTGCACGGGTGGTTTGCCATGTCAAATCTGATCAGCCTTGCATCTTGGCAGACCTTTTAACTAGTTTACAGAGAGTCAAATCCACATATTGGGGATGGGCGTAAACCATGGCGTAAACACATCTGCATACACAGGAGATATCTCTCCCATCTCTGGAGCTTAGAAGCTAGCGTTCTCACACTCGCAAAACCTCCCTATGTCCTGTAGGTCAAGCTGTAAAACCTAGTATCAACATACGACTGCATCAACACATTCCTTGCGGGAGATTAGAAGCAGGGATGGTCGTACATGTCAACACACAAAATAAGGTTTAAATGTCTAGGAGTAAAGACCAAATTAATCCCTAACACATATCACCCACAATCTCAGGGTATAGTAGAACGAGCAAATCGAACATTAAAAGGGAAAATTGCAAAAGTCATTTTTGGCACAAACATGAAATGGGTCGATGCTTTGCCTTTGGCACTCATGTCAATGAGATCTTCTGAGGGTGCTAAAACACAACTTTCACCCCATGAGTTGTTAACTGGTCGGCCAATGCCTGGGCCTCCTAGAGAAGGAGGGAGTGGCCCAGTTTTAGACATCAGACAAATTGAAGTGGATGAATATGTCAGGGCTCTGAGTAATATTATCCAAGTCTTGTCTACACGGGTTCAGAGAACTGCAGAGACACCAGACGAGGCACCAGAAGAGACTCCTGTACGGCCGGTTGATTGGGTGAGGTTGAAAGTTCACAAAAGCAAGTGGGCTGAACCCAGGTGGACGGGACCGTGGGAAGTTGTTGAAAGAACTTCACACGCTCTCCCGATAAAAGGTAAAAAAGGAGCAAATTGGCACCACCTGACACATTGATTGATTGATTGATTGATTGACATTGTCGCCCTGCACCGGCACCTTCCAGAAAGCTCTCGGAAGTTAGGACTAATTTGGCTGAGCTGGAACAAAACGATGAATAAAAATCAAATCAAGAGATATTAAGATAGAAACAGCTCAAAAGACGAATTGTCTGTAGGTTTTATAGATTGAATACTAAAACGGAATACCCATTCTAGTTTTACATCTGAAACCTATTTATGTTGTCCATTCAAAAAAGAGTCCAATATTTTTGTTCTATTATTTTCTATACTTTATCTTTGTACTCATCATTCTAAACTCTGCAACTGAAATTGCACTCATTAGTTTAAACTCTGAAACTGATATAACCATGGATAAAATTGATGAAGTGCCATTGAAGAAGTCAGAACAATTAAGGGGCCCCCTAGGGATAAGAATCGTAATATCATTGATAGCTGTGTTCATCACAATTGGCATTTTCCTGGTTGGGAGGGGGGTACAGCATCGTGAAGAACCCGAATCCATTCGTGCAAAAGGCCAATATCACTAACAAAACATCAGCTGTGTTTAAGAAACTTCCATTTACCCCCAGAGCCAAAAGATCAGCTGAGAGACAGAAGGAGGGGTTAGAAATACTCATCCCCAGAGGTGAAGCGGTTATGGTCAGTCTTGATGTGTGTGATGTGGTTGTATGTGGAGACATGCGAGACAAAACAGGCCATGACGTTTATGGGTGCATTCATGCTTGGGGACGGCCAGATGATAATTCATGGTGTCCCGGTTCAGAGAAGGTATATTGGAGTGCAAGGGCAGAAGGAAATAACAATCCCTCTGGTTTGGCGTTTAGGTCTCAGCTATCTTTTTCCAAAGGTCGCCATAGTGGAGATATGAGCAAACACAATCCAATAATAATTGCTTTTAAAAGTGCACTCACTCCCCATTTTAAGAAAAAGGGAGACGTCACTGCATTCCATTTACTGATGGGGATAGAAGTTCTGGGAAAAGACCCAATGGGACCAATTTTAGTGAAAATAATTGACCCACCAGCTGCTGTAATCCCTGATCTCGCCCCAAAATATACTGAATCCCTCCTTCAGCCAGAACCAGAAATACCCCCTGCTAAATCTGTGAACAATCCACTGGTCACCTATCTGAGTACGACCTCTATACAGAAAGTTATAGCAGTAGAAACAGGATACGAGGACACAAATTCCTGGTTAGACTGGGTTGTGTGTTCTGTTAAGCAGAGCAAGATGGCGGACTGTCTGGCCTGTGCGGCTGCCCGACCAAGTTTGGGAACAGTGCCATTTCCATTTAACGCCCACAATAACCCAAGAGTACAGCTCTGTATGTACAAACTCTATGGACAAAAATCCCCAGCGGATTATGTCGACATTGCACAAAAGTATCCAGTGGTAAAAATGAATGACATTTCACCTGCCTTCACGTCTTATGAGGGACCATATGACTGCATCACAAGGGACTACCTAAAAGGTACGGAAGTAGGAACTCTTAAGTGGTGCAATTCTACAACGGTTGTAATGAACCAGGATTTTCTCCCAGGTATAGCTATGCCCATTATGCAGTATCCCAGAGCAGATGTGTGGTGGTATTGTGGCACTAAAACCCTGTACTCAGTTTTACCACAGGATTGGACAGGGACCTGTGCTCTGGTACAGCTAGTGATGCCTTTTTATGCAGTACCAATGACGGTCGAGCAACTGATAAACATGGCAGTCCAACCCAAAAGCAACCAGAGCCAAAAGCTCAGTCTTTAGAGGGAGTTTTGATTCCACTGTGTACATGGACAGCATAGGGGTGCCCTGGGAGTTTAAAGCCAGACGAGTTTAAAGCTAGAAACCAGATCTTAGCAGGGTTGGAATCCATTTTCCTTTGGCCTACCGTAAATAAGAATGTGGACTGGATTAACTATATCTACTACAATCAGCAGAGGTTCATAAATCACTCCATGGATGCGATGAAGGGACTAAATGAGCAACTGGACAAGACCAGCCAGATGTCTTTGCAGAACAGAGTGGCCCTAGACATGTTGAGGGGGTGTATGCAAAATGTTTGGAACATTATGTCGTACTTTCATCCCAAACAATACCTCACCTGATGGATCAGTAACCAAGGCTCTTCAGGGACTCACTACTCTGAGCATGGAGTTAGCAGACAACAGTGGGATAGAGAAGAACCCCCTCGGGGGTTTCTTAGATGG
This sequence comes from Pogonophryne albipinna, assembly GCA_028583405.1. Classification (NCBI taxonomy): domain Eukaryota; kingdom Metazoa; phylum Chordata; class Actinopteri; order Perciformes; family Artedidraconidae; genus Pogonophryne; species Pogonophryne albipinna. Next base: position 90,982 of record JAPTMU010000193.1, read on the forward strand.
TTGGGAAGTACAAGGATTTCTTACTGAGTGGACTGACGTGATATTGGCACTGTGCTGTTGTTGTTGCTCGACATGCATCCGTGCTTTAGCAAACCGACTGATTAATGGGGCTCTCAACCAGGAATACGCTAAGGGTCAATATCTCATGGGGGGACAGTTTCAAATGCTAGCAGAGCAGGACGACCCACCCCCATATACATATGTTGAGGAAAATGATGAGATTGTTCAATGAATGTCTGTCAGGATTCTTTTATGTAGTTTTGTATGTTTGGGTGTTTGATGTCATGTTTTCCTCCCTGGTTATTGTCTGGTCTTTTTCCCTGTGTTTTTCCTCCCGTCGTTAGTTCCCTGGTGTGTCTCGTTATCTGATTGTGTTCACCTGTGGCCCTTGTGTTTCTCCTCCCCTGCCCGGCTGTTTCTCGTCTTGTGATTACCCCTCCCTGTATTTAGTCTTGTCTCTTCCTGTGTTCAGTGTTGGTGCTTCTTTCGTATGTGACTGAGTTCACCGGTGAGTGTTCTGTTTTGTCTATGTTTATTGAGTATCCTTGAAATAAAGGTTTTGCACTTTAATCTGCATTTGGGTCCTGCTTGCTGCACACACCGTGACAGAAAGCACCAACCTACAAATGGACCCAGCGGATTTTTACGATTTGGAGTACCCAGCGGATTTTCATGAGTTCGAGTTGGATCTGTTCGATCTGGACTTTTCTCTACAATGTTTTCATGCCGAGTGGAAAGGAGCCTCTTCTAGATGGGACAAAGAGGCTATCCTCGAAAAGGCACGAATGCAGGTGGCTGAAATGCCTTGGTTGAGGAGTTCGTTGCCTAAGTGGCTACAACGCTTCACAAGTTGTCCTGTTGGAGGTCCACAGAGTCTCCAGAAAGCCTCTAGGAGACGCAGGGCCAGGATTCCAGCCCGTGCTCCAACAGCCATGGTCCCGGCTTCAGTTCCGGTTTCCACAGCCATGGATCCATGCACCAGTACCGGCCCGCAGAGCTATGTTCACTTGCTCGATTTCCTGGCCCACGCAGCCAGGGTCCAGGCCTCTGTTCCGGTTCCAGCGGCTCCAGTTCCAGCCTCAGTACCGGCCCCAGTTCCTGCTCCTGTCCAGGAGTCGTATTCGGGAACTCGGCGGGCTTATGGAGGTCCACGGAGTATTCAGGCGGCTGCTAAGAGGAGTCGTCGCAAGGCCAGACTAGCAGCCCGGGCCCCAGCAGCCATGATCCCAGACCCAGTTCTGGCCCCAGCAGCCATGGTCCCAGACCCAGTTCTGGCCCCAGCAGCCATGGTTCCGGCCCCAGTTCCGACTCCAGCACCTCGTCTCATGCTGGCTCCCCAGCCGACGCCAGCTCCCCGAGTCCTGTCGGCGTACCGGCCGACTCCAGCACCTCGTCTCCTGCTGGCTCCCCAGCCGACGCCAGCTACCCGTGTCCTGTCGGCGTACCGGCCGACTCCAGCACCCCGTCTCCTGCTGGCTCCCCAGCCGACGCCAGCTCCCCGAGTCCTGTCGGCGTACCGGCCGACTCCAGCACCTCGTCTCCTGTTGGCTCTCCAGCCAACACCAGCTCCCCGAGTCCTGTCACCGTACCGACCGACACAAGTCCCCTCTCCAGTTCCCTCTCGAGTCCCCTCTCCAGTCCCCTCTCCAGTCCCCTCTCCAGTCCCCTCTCCAGTCCCCTCTCTAGTCCCCTCTCGAGTCCCCTCTCGAGGTCCCTCTCAAGTCCTCTCTCAAGTCTCCTCTCAAGTTCCTACCCGAGTCCCCTCTCAAGTAACCTCTCGAGGCTCCTCTCGAGTTCCCTCTCGAGTTCCCTCTCGAGTCCCCTCTCAAGTTTCCTCTCCAGTTCCCTCTCGAGTCCCCTCTCCAGTCCCCTCTCCAGTTCCCTTTCCAGTTCCCTCTCTAGTCCTCTCTCGAATCCCCTCTCGAGTCTCCTCTCAAGCCCTCTCTCGAGTTCCCTATCGAGTTCCCTCTCAAGTCACCTCTCGAGTTCCCCCTCAAGTCACCTCTCGAGTTCCCTCTCAGGTCCCCTCTCGAGTCTCTTCTCGAGTCCCCTCTCAAGTCACCTCTCGAGTCCCATCTCAAGTCCCCTCTCAGGTCCCTTCTCGAGTCCCTTTTCGAGTCCCCTCTCGAGTCTCCTCTCCAGTTCCTTCTCCAGTCCCCTCTCGAGTCCCCTCTCCAGTCCCCTCTCCAGTTCCCTCTCGAGTCCCCTCTCCAGTTCCCTCTCGAGTCTCCTCTCCAGTTCCCTCTCCAGTCTCCTCTCGAGTCCCCTCTCCAGTTCCCTCTCGAGTCCCCTCTCCAGTTCCCTCTCCAGTTCCCTCTCGAGTCCCCTCTCCAGTTCCCTCTCCAGTTCCCTCTCCAGTTCCCTCTCGAGTCCCCTCTCGAGTCCCCTCTCAAGTCCCCTCTCGAGTCCCCTCTCGAGTCCCCTCTCCAGTTCCTTCTCGAGTCTCCTCTCGAGTCTCCTCTCGAGTTCCCTCTCGAGTCTCCTCTCGAGTCCCCTCTCCAGTTCCCTCTCGAGTCCCCTCTCCAGTTCCCTCTCGAGTCTCCTCTCCAGTTCCCTCTCCAGTCTCCTCTCGAGTCCCCTCTCCAGTTCCCTCTCGAGTCCCCTCTCGAGTCCCCTCTCCAGTTCCCTCTCCAGTTCCCTCTCCAGTTCCCTCTCGAGTCCCCTCTCCAGTTCCCTCTCCAGTTCCCTCTCGAGTCCCCTCTCGAGTCCCCTCTCGAGCCCCCTCTCGAGTCCCCTCTCGAGTTCCTTCTCGAGTCTCCTCTCGAGTCTCCTCTCGAGTTCCCTCTCGAGTCTCCTCTCGAGTCCCCTCTCCAGTTCCCTCTCGAGTTCCCTCTCGAGTCCCCTCTCCAGTTCCCTCTCCAGTTCCCTCTCGAGTCCCCTCTCGAGTCCCCTCTCGAGTTCCCTCTCGAGTCCCCTCTCCAGTTCCCTCTCGAGTCCCCTCTCCAGTTCCCTCTCAAGTCCCTACCCAAGTGTCGTTGGAGGTTCCGCTGGGGGTCCTGCCAACTCTTTGTCTTGTCCCGTTGGAGGCCCCGCCGACTACTCTCCTGCCGGGGGTCCTGCCAACCCAGTGTCCTGTGCCGTTGGAGGCCCCGCCGACTACTCTCCTGCCGGGGGTCCTGCCAACTCTATGTCCTGTGCCGTTGGAGGCCCCGCCGACTACTCTCCTGCCGGGGGTCCTGCCAACCCCGTGTCCTGTGCCGTTGGAGGCCCCGCCGACTACTCTTCTGCCGGGGGTCCTGCCAACCCAGTGTCCTGTGCCGTTGGAGGCCCCGCCGACTACTCTCCTGCCGGGGGTCCTGCCAACTCTATGTCCTGTGCCGTTGGAGGCCCCGCCGACTACTCTCCTGCCGGGGGTCCTGCCAACCCTGTGTCCTGTCCCGTTGGAGGCCCCGCCGACTACTCTTCTGCCGGGGGTCCTGCCAGCCCTATGTCCTGTTCCGTTGGAGGACTCGCCAAGGGTCCTGCCAACTCCTGGTCCTCTTCCGTGGGGGATCCTGCCAAAGCCGGTCCCACCGACACCGGGTCCTGCCCGGCCTCCGGAGCTGTCCCGTCAGCGCCTTCCTGCCCGGCCTCCGGAGCTGTCCGGTCTTCGCCCTCGAGCCCGGCCCCCTGAGAGCCGCGGTCTTCGGCCTCGAGCCCGGCCCCCTGAGAGCCGCGGTCTTCGGCCTCGAGCCCGGCCCCCTGAGTGCTGTGGTCTTCACCCTCATGCTCGGCCCCCTGACTCTTCCTTGGTCTCTGCCTTGCCCCCGGGCCGTCCGCCCGAGACCCCCTCCTTGGTCTCTGCCTTGCCCCCGGGCCATCCGCCCGAGATTTCCACCCTGGACTTGGCCTTGCCCCGGGCCGTCCGCCCGAGATCCCTTCAGGGCCCGTCCTCCAGACCCCCTCCACCCACCCTGGTGCGCCTAGTGTTGTGTCCCGCCTCCAGACCCCCTCCACCCACCCTGATGCGCCTAGTGTTGTGTCCCGCCTCCAGACCCCCTCCACCCACCCTGATGCGCCTAGTGTTGTGTCCCGCCTCCAGACCCCCTCCACCCACCCTGGTGCGCCTAGTGTTGTGTCCCGCCTCCGGACCCCCTCCACCCACCCTGCTTGAGGTTTTGGACTTTTGTGGTTCTTTGGGACGTCTAGAATCCGTCCCTTGAGGGGGGGGTTCTGTCAGGATTCTTTTATGTAGTTTTGTATGTTTGGGTGTTTGATGTCATGTTTTCCTCCCTGGTTATTGTCTGGTCTTTTTCCCTGTGTTTTTCCTCCCGTCGTTAGTTCCCTGGTGTGTCTCGTTATCTGATTGTGTTCACCTGTGGCCCTTGTGTTTCTCCTCCCCTGCCCGGCTGTTTCTCGTCTTGTGATTACCCCTCCCTGTATTTAGTCTTGTCTCTTCCTGTGTTCAGTGTTGGTGCTTCTTTCGTATGTGACTGAGTTCACCGGTGAGTGTTCTGTTTTGTCTATGTTTATTGAGTATCCTTGAAATAAAGGTTTTGCACTTTAATCTGCATTTGGGTCCTGCTTGCTGCACACACCGTGACAATGTCCAGCTGATGTGATACTAAATGATGAAATCATGTGTAGAAGTGAGCAAACTAAAATGCTAAAATGGAGTGAATCCATTTCAATTTACTTTATACTATTCCAAGATAGTTTATTTTTATTTTTCAATTTACTTTACACTATTCCAAGATAGTTTATTTTTATTCTTTATTATTTTTCTACTATTCTAATATAGTACATTTCATGTTTTATAAATCGTTGCTATTCTAAAATGGTTTGTTTCTTTTCACTTTGTAAAAACAAGTGCCTTAACACTGAGAACGGTTTCTGTGAAAGGAGGGAGGAAGAAATGTTCTGATACCAAGCCATTGCTGCTATTCTGAAGAATGATATTGAATGTAAACACTAGAAGGGAAAACTTTTATGTTTGAGCACAATCAAGGTATTTTTTGTATTTGTTTTGTAAAGTTAAGGCTATTGAACCATTCCATTTTGATTGTATGATTTTGATATGAGTTATGTACTATGCAGAGTTCAGATGAAGAACTCATTGATTTCAGTATTATACACACCTTTTAGGCGTGTAAGGAGGGACTGTTAGAAATTAAAATCAATGTTTTGACGGCATAAAGTACCTTAAACATACCGTCAGTTTAAAAGCTGTTTTATACTGAAAAACCAGAAGTTCTCGCGCACAACCAGTTGTCAAGCTTTTATTCGGAAAATCCTTCATCTACGGTTAGCATTTAGCTAATATTCCATTTCCTATAGAGGTGAATTTAGTAGCGATATGACACGGAGTGTTGCACACCGAAACCTACTGATTTCAACACTACAACTATAGACGTCGAGATATTATTATTGCTGAATATTACATTACATTGCATTTAGCTGACGCTTTTATCCAAAGCGACTTACAATAAGTGCGTTCGACCAATAAAATACAAACTTGAAGAAAACAGAATCATAAAGTACATCAGGTTTCATAGAGCCAAAACATTTCAAGTGCTACTCAACTGGCTTTAGGTAAGCCAGTCCTTTATTAGTATATAAGTGCTTTGTTAATAGTTCTATTGCTCGAAGTGGAGTCGAAAGAGATGAGTTTTCAGTCTGGAAGGTGTGTAAGCTTTCTGCTGTCCTGATGTCAATGGGGAGCTCATTCCACCATCTTGGAGCCAGGATAGCAAACCCACGTGTTTTTGCTGATGGGAACTTGGGTCCCCTTGGCAGCGAGGGTGCAGCGAGCTGTTTGGCTGATGCAGAGCGGAGTGCACGTGCTGGGGTGTACAGTTTAACCATGTCCTGGATGTAGGAAGGGCCAGATCCATTCGCAGCATGGTACGCAAGTACCATTGTCTTGAAGTGGATTCTAGCAGTTACTGGAAGCCAGTGGAGGGAGCGGAGGAGCGGAGTGGTGTGGGAACATTTAGGAAGGTTGAAGACCAGACGAGCCGCTGCATTCTGGATGAGCTGCAGAGGTCGGATGGCACATGCAGGTAGACCAGCCAGGAGGGAGTTGCAGTAGCCTAGGCGTGAGATGACGAGAGCTTGGACCAGAACCTGCGTGGCTTTCTGGGTCAGCTGGGGACGTATCCTCCTGATGTTGTAAAGCGTGTATCTGCAGCAACGGGTTGTAGCAGCGATGTTTGCAGTGAAGGACAGGTTGTTATCTAGGATCACACCCAGATTCCTTGCAGTCTGAGTCGGGGAAACAACAGAGGTGCCGATGTTGATTGTTAGGTCAAGAGTGGGACAATCTTTTCCAGGAAGGAAAAGCAGTTCAGTCTTGTTTTATTATTTTAAGTGAAGGTACAGTTTATTTGAATACCGTGGTGACACGTTATTGGATATAATTCACCTCTCGTATTGTGTTGCCACACGGACCCTTTAGTGGGAACACCTGTAGCATTAGCTTCCATTCCTGCTAGCTCGTCAAGCAGAGCAGTTGATGTGATAACCTCTCTGTTATTAATGGCTAATAAAGATTGGAACTCTGTTCTTAATACACCGCCTCCGACTCCCTTTTCCTGGCACTACACTGGTGACCTTGACTTTTCCGAGAAAGTTTCCGGGAAATTAACGAGCAAGGCTGAACGCGATGTGTTCGTAAAGCTGCCGGAATTCTGGGAGCACGCCGCGGAGGCATGGTTCGCACATGTGGAGGCGCACTTCGCCTGCCAACAGGTCCGTGACGGGGACCTGAAATACTACCATGTGGTAGCAGCGCTGGGCAGCTCTGCGTCGTCCAGGTTGGTGGGATTCATCGCAGCCCCCCCACATCATGGCAAATATGAGGCGATTAAGGCCCTTCTCCTTAAGACATTTAGCTTATCTGCTAAAGAGAGGGCCCGCCAGATACTTGAGATTCAAGGCCTAGGAGACAGCAAGCCATCCCAGCTAATGGAGAAAATGCTAAATCTGCTAGGGGGGGAAGATTCCCGGATTTTATTCACGGAGATTTTCCTGCGTCACTTGCCTCCCCGGGTCCAGACGGCGCTGGCCAACACGCCTGTCACGGAGCCCCGTGCCTTGGCTGAGGAAGCGGATCGTTTTTTCCTGGCTACACAACAGCCCGGTGCAGAGACGTTAGCCGCGACGCTCAGCGGCCCACCTGCAGTCAAGAAAGCGTGGCGTGACGTTTACCACGAACGTTTCGGGACAATGGCGAAGAGATGCATCGCTCGGTGCAGCTACAAACCCCGGGAAACGGAGGGGACGGCGCTCAGTAGTGGCTCTGAGCGTCGGCGACACGTGCAGGCTCCTCTTCGTCAGCGACAGCGTTTCGGGGAGCCTGTTTCTGTGTGACACGGGCGCTCAACGGAGCGTAGTTCCAGCATCGAGTGAAGACGTCGCCCGTGGGGGGCACGGACCGCGATTGACGATGGCTAACGGCGGTCCCATTCGCACGTACGGCGTGAGGCCTATGTGTCTGTGCATCGGAGGACAGCGTTTCAGCTGGGATTTCGTGACAGCGGACATTTCTTTTCCCCTCCTCGGAGCGGATTTTTTGTGTGCTCATGGACTCTTAGTGGACGTTAAGAATAGGCGTTTGGTTGATGCCTTAACGTTTTCTTCCCTCGTGTGCACACTTGGCAGCGCAGCGTACGACGGGCTGTCAGGCTCGCTGTCAGGGGCAGACACGTTTCTCAGACTGTTGGCCGAGTTTCCAGACCTGTCGCTACCCACCTTCTCTGCGCTTACCACTAAGCATGGCGTGGAACACCACGTCACTACCGGGGGGCCTCCTGTCTATGCCAGGGCCCGGCGGTTGAACCCTTCTAAGCTGGCTGTAGCGAGGGCGGAGTTCGCAACAATGGAGCGCCTGGGCATTGTCCGCCGCTCCGACAGTCCTTGGACATCCCCCCTGCACGTCGTCCCCAAACCGAACGGCGGGTTCCGCCCGTGCGGGGATTACCGCCGACTCAACGACGCCACTACGCCTGACCTCTATCCGGTGCCGCACATTCAGGACTTTTCGGCGCATCTGGCCAGTACGGGGGTGTTTTCCAAGGTGGACCTGGTGCGTGGATACCACCAGGTGCCCATGCACCCCCTGGACATTCCCAAGACAGCAGTGATAACGCCTTTTGGACTTTTTGAGTTCCTGCGGATGCCTTTTGGACTCAAGAATGCCGCTCAGACGTTCCAGCGGCTGATGGATTCGGTGCTGCGGGACCTGCCGTTTGTGTTTGTCTACCTCGACGACATACTCGTCGCCAGCACTTCAGTGCAGGAGCACCTCTCCCACCTCCGAGCCCTTTTCACACGGCTCAACGAACACGGATTAATCATCAATCCTGCAAAGTGCCAGTTCGGGGTGTCGGACATCGATTTCCTGGGTCACCGCGTCACCAAGGGCGGTGCGATACCTCTGCCAGCGAAGGTGGAGGCTGTTGCGGCTTTTCCTCGCCCGCTCACAGCCCGGTCGCTCCGTGAGTTTCTGGGGATGGTGACCTTCTACCACCGTTTCATCGCCCGGGCCGCACACATCATGTGGCCGCTGTCCAGGAGATCGACTGGACAGCAGAGGCGGACGGCGCTTTTGCTGAGGTCAAGACCGCGTTGGCTCAGGCGGCTTTGCTGGCACACCCATCATCTACGGCTCCCATCTCCATCACCACGGACGCGTCGGACTACGCGGTCGGCGCAGTGCACGAGCAGTGGGTGGAGGGCGCTTTGGCAGCTGCTCGCCTTTTTCAGCCGCCAGCTGACGCCAAGAGAACGCAAATACAGCACCTTTGACCGGGAGCTCCTCGGACTTTATTTGGCCGTGCGGCACTTCCGTTTCATGCTGGAAGGCCGTGAATTTACGGCGTTTGTGGACCACAAGCCGCTCACTTTCGCCAAGTCAAAAGTGGCGGAGCCTTGGTCAGCACGTCAGCAGCGGCAGCTGTCCTACATATCGGAGTTCACTACGGACATTAAGCACGTGGCTGGCAAGTCGAACCTGGTTGCTGATTGCCTCTCCAGGGTCGTCATCGGTGCCGTCCAGTTAGGCCTGGACTATACTCGCATGGCGGCGGACCAGGTCACAGATCCCGGCGTCCATGCTCTGAAGGTGGAGAGCGCGGGACTGCACTTGGAGGACGTGGTGTTCGGCGACGCGGGCATTACTCTCCTGTGTGACATCTCTACGGGCCTGGCGCGGCCTGTCGTCCCTGCCAGCTGGAGGCGTCCTGTGTTCGAGGCTGTGCACGACCTGTCACACCCCGGCGTTAAACCTTCGGTGCGTTTGGTAGCGGCGAAGTTTGTTTGGCAAGGACTGAAAAGGGACGTGAGGACTTGGGCCAGGGAGTGCGTGGCTTGTCAACGCGCTAAGGTGCAACGCCACACGAAGGCGCACCGCCACACGAAGGCGCACCGCCACACGAAGACGCACCGCCACACGAAGGCCCCGTTGGAGCGTTTCCTGGTGCCTGAGAGGAGGTTTGATCACGTCAACATTGACCTGGTTGGTCCGTTGCCTTCCTCTCAGGGGTTTTCCTACCTCCTCACCATGGTGGACAGAACGACCCGTTGGCCGGAGGCGGTTCCGCTCGTTTCGACATCAGCCGCAGATGTTGCCCGGGCCTTCATTGCAACGTGGGTGTGTCGTTTTGGCACCCCGTCAGACATTTCCTCAGACAGGGGCTCTCAGTTCACGTCCGACCTCTGGAACGCTGTGGCAGGCGGTTTGGGGGTTAAGCTGCACAGGACTACCGCTTACCACCCTCAGGCTAACGGCCTCTGCGAGCGCTTTCATCGCTCCATGAAGGCGGCCCTCAAGGCCGGCCTTACGGACGGTAACTGGGTCGACAAGCTGCCCTGGGTGATGCTGGGCCTGAGGACCGCACCTAAGGAAGATCTGCAGTGTTCTACAGCGGAGATGGTCTACGGTCAGCCGCTGAGAGTTCCGGGGGATTTCCTCCCAAATGCATCAGCTCCCTGGTCTGCCACGGCCCAGCAAGTTTTTCTGCGTGACGCGGCGGAGGCTTTCGCTCCAGTCCCGACTACTCAGCACGGTGCGCCAGGGTCTCAAGTTCCCGCGGAGCTACGCTCGGCTGGGCACGTCTTCATTCGTCACGACGCACACAGAGGCCCCCTGCAGCCCCCTTACAATGGACCTTTCCGGGTTTTGGAACACGGTGAAAAACACCTGGTGGTCGACATGGGCGGAAAGGCTGAGCACGTCTCGGTTGACCGGGTGAAGGCTGCTTACTTGGACGTGGACCGGCCGCTGGTGCTGGCTCGGCCGCCGAGACGGGGCCGACCCCCGGCTTTGATTCCTGTCAGGGAGTGTGGACCTGTTGTTCCGGTCCCTCCTCTGTCAGGGGCCGCACGGGCGGAGGTCGCTGTACCGACTCCTGTGCGCAGGTCTCGTGGGGGCAGGCGGATTGTTCCTCCCCGCCATACGGATTTTGTTTACACGTGAATTCTGGGGGGGCTTGTGTGGTGACACGTTATTGGACATAATTCACCTCTCGTATTTTGTTGCCACACGGACCCTTTAGTGGGAACACCTGTAGCGTTAGCTTCCATTCCTGCTAGCTTGTCAAGCAGAGCAGTTGATGTGATAACCTCTCTGTTATTAATGGCTAATAAAGATTGGAACTCTGTTCTTAATACACCGCCTCCGACTCCCTTTTCCTGGCACTACAATACGTTTGTTTACAGACGTGGGTAGCATGTGACAACATCCGGAACTACCGGAAATGATAACTGACATGAAGTATTTCCAGTATTTTTAAAGTATTGATTACAACGTTTAAAATGCAATAAATAAAAAGTAATGAAAGACAATATGATGAGGAAAGGCGTGTTTAGTTATATATTGAATGTACAATGTCTGAATCCTCTGTTATGCGCAACAACGGTCATTAAAGACGTGGAGGGCCGGCCCCCAGCAGCACCAACCGGCCCACGGGGAGGAGCCAGCAGAGGATATTTAACAGCTGGAAGTGTGTTTCTCGCTCTCTTTCCTTCGCTCTCGAGAGCCCGAGGACACAGCTGTTTTTCTCACTGAACAATATTCTGCTTGTAACATTACCACGCCTTTTTTAATTAAAGTACCATTTGAACCTTCAAAGAGACTCCATTGGTCTCCTTACTTTTAAAGCTTCTCTCCTGGACGCGAGAATAACGAACAAAGCTATCACCGCCCAGCAGAATTAAATATGACCACAGACCCTCAGAAATGTGTTCCCAGGCCAGATATTAAGTGGGGGTTATATGAGAGTCTGTGGAGACCCTGAGAGCTACAGATAGTTTGAGGAGAGACTGATACAACACACACAAGACACACACACAAACATAAATCTCCGCAGACACAGAGAAAGGTCATCGATGTTTTGAGAGAGAGACTGTTTCTGAATTTACCGTCGGCTGCACCAATCACAGGCCATGTGATGTTGCTATAGTTACACAGACAAAGATTCCGGCGCTCCGGAGATCAGACTCTCCTCTCGGTGTGTTTCCTTTCTGTTCCTCACACACACACACTCGGTCCGATGGGATATCCGTCCTCTTGTCTCAGAGACAAAGCCCAGCTATTATATTATGTAAATCTCAGAGCGTCTGCCGGTGATTCATTGCCGCCAGAGTTGGAGCCACAGCGACCGGGACCTCCTTCATTTATTTATTTCCCTGGCAGATGGAGTGGCAGTTAAACATAAATAGTGAGCCGTTTACACCTCAGAGATCAATGTCACAGCGCTCCTGCTGAGGGCTTTAATACGAGAGTTATGGCCCTCTCAGAGACAACAACTGAGATCTGAATTTGAAGGATTCAAGGCTTTTATTGTCATGTGTATATAGTGTAGATATATCAATGAGAATCTGAGGTCACAGGCTCCTCCAACAGAGCAACACAATAAAACAGATACAATAGTGAAAGTAAATACAAATAAAATAGAATATAATAGAAATAGTGTATATACAAGTCATTGGAATATTGATATATATAAGTTGCAGACAGATGAATTGGAATATGTTGGAAAGTGAAGAAGAATTATAGCAATTAATTCATGCAGAAATAATCTTCATAGTTAATTAGATGAGTTAATTGGTGTGTTAGGAAAACTGTCTCCTGCTGTTTCTTTATTCTCTTCCAGAATCAGAGGACCTGTATTAGTCTCTCACATTTACATTGTTAAATAATAATATGTTTTATTTGTAAAAGCACACCTGCATGCACAGGTTCGTCTCCCATGCTGGCAGGGTTTAGGTCTCATTCCTGCACCTCTCTGTTGTGTGATTGGTCGAGGAGCATCATGTGTCTCTGCAGGTTGATCTGACATACGGACCTCCCGCAGCTTCACTCTGAACACCACCCACATGTTCGTGATGCACATCTGGAGCAGGACTGCCTTCAGACTGTTCTCAGGAGAGCAAGAAGACTAAAACAGATTTAAAAAAAAAGGTATTTGTGTTCAACATGTAAGAAGTAGAAAGTACAGGTATTTGTGTTCAACATGTAAGAAGTAGAAAGTACAGGTATTTGTGTTCAACATGTGAGAAGTAGAAAGTACAGGTATTTGTGTTCAACATGTAAGAAGTAGAAAGTACAGGTATTTGTGTTCAAAGTGTAAGAAGTAGAAAGTACAGGTATTTGAGTTCAACATGTAAGAAGTAGAAAGTACAGGTATTAGTGTTCAACATGTAAGAAGTAGAAAGTACAGGTATTTGGGTTCAACATGTAAGAAGTAGAAAGTACAGGTATTTGGGTTCAACATGTAAGAAGTAGAAAGTACAGGTATTTGTGTTCAACATGTGAGAAGTAGAAAGTACAGGTATTTGTGTTCAACATGTAAGAAGTAGAAAGTACAGGTATTTGTGTTCAAAGTGTAAGAAGTAGAAAGTACAGGTATTTGTGTTCAACATGTAAGAAGTAGAAAGTACAGGTATTAGTGTTCAACATGTAAGAAGTAGAAAGTACAGGTATTTGGGTTCAACATGTAAGAAGTAGAACGTACAGGTATTTGTGTTCAACATGTAAGAAGTAGAAAGTACAGGTATTTGTGTTCAACATGTAAGAAGTAGAAAGTACAGGTATTTGGGTTCAACATGTAAGAAGTAGAAAGTACAGGTATTTGTGTTCAACATGTAAGAAGTAGAAAGTACAGGTATTTGGGTTCAACATGTGAGAAGTAGAAAGTACAGGTATTTGGGTTCAACATGTGAGAAGTAGAAAGTACAGGTATTTGGGTTCAACATGTAAGAAGTAGAAAGTACAGGTATTTGTGTTCAACATGTGAGAAGTAGAAAGTACAGGTATTTGGGTTCAACATGTAAGAAGTAGAAAGTACAGGTATTTGGGTTCAACATGTAAGAAGTAGAAAGTACAGGTATTTGGGTTCAACATGTAAGAAGTAGAAAGTACAGGTATTTGTGTTCAACATGTAAGAAGTCAAAGTAAAAAGTGGTCAGAAAAATAAGTAGTGGAGTAAAGTACTGATACCAGAAAAATGTACTTCAGTGCAGTAACAAAGTATTTGTACTGCACTACCTCCCAGCTCTCAGAGTGAAGGCAGGCGAGGTGGCTGGCACCAAATAATTTTTCCTGTGAAAGCACGCCTACGACAAAGGGAGCACAGAAGCCAACATGTCACGCTCACATACACATGTTAGTATGTCAGATATACAATGCATATGTAAATCTCACAGAGGAAGGAGAGCAGAACCAATATCAAAAGAAAAACAGATGGTTGTAAGGAGTCTTTGAGGCAGTGGGGATATCATTTCAGAACAGCTTGAAGTGATGTTAGGCTGCTAACCATCAGCTGTTTGGGTTTAAACAGGAAGTACAGCTGCTGTAAGAAGACCTGAAGGAAAGAGCAGTGAATGCATTATAGTTGAACCAGAACAACAGGCTAAATATGTTGAGTTTAGTCATGCTTCATGTTTGGTTAATTTTCGTATTGTCTCCCACTTCCTGTTTTATTTAGACACTCACCTGTTATGCTTCATTCCAGGTTCCTTGACTCCCTACCCTTGTGTGTTTCTCCCGCTCTCATCAGCGCCAGCCCCGCCCTGATTGTGTCAGTTCGTCTTGTCATGTGTCAGTTCGTCTTGTCCTGTTTCAGTTCGTCTTGTCCTGTGTCAGTTCGTCTTGTCCTTGTCAGTTCGTCTTGTCCTGTGTCAGTTCGTCTTGTCCTTGTCAGTTCGTCTTGTCCTGTGTCAGTTCGTCTTGTCCTGTGTCAGTTCGTCTTGTCCTGTGTCAGTTCGTCTTGTCCTGTGTCAGTTTGTCTTGTCCTGTGTCAGTTCGTCTTGTCCTGTGTCAGTTCGTCTTGTCCTGTGTCAGTTCGCCTTGTCCTGTGTCAGTTCGTCTTGTCCTCCTGTGTCAGTTTGTCTTGTCCTGTGTCAGTTTGTCTTGTCCTGTGTCAGTTCGTCTTATCCTGTGTCAGTTCGTCTTGTCCTGCGTCATTTCGTCTTGTCCTGTGTCAGTTCGTCTTGTCCTGTGTCAGTTCGTCTTGTCCTGTGTCAGTTCGTCTTGTCCTGTGTCAGTTCGTCTTGTCCTGTGTCAGTTCGTCTTGTCCTGTGTCAGTTTGTCTTGTCCTGTGTCAGTTAGTCTTGTCCTGTGTCAGTTCGTCTTGTCCTGTGTCAGTTTGTCTTGTCCTCCTGTGTCAGTTTGTCTTGTCCTGTGTCAGTTCGTCTTGTCCTGTGTCAGTTCGTCTTGTTCTGTGTCAGTTCGTCTTGTCCTGTGTCAGTTCGTCTTGTCCTGTGTCAGTTCGTCTTGTCCTGTCCCGATGCAAGTAGTCAGCGTGCCTGTGGTTACTCACCTCGTCTCATGCCTGATTTATGCTCAGTTATTTTGTAAGTTTTGTTCCTCACTTAGTGAGCGATTTTCTTTTGTGCCTTTTTTGAGCCTTTTGTCACCTCGTTTAGAGTTTCGTCCTTACTTATTATCTTGTTTTTTGAAAATAAAGTATCTTACTCGTACTTTACCTCTGTCTCCTGGGCCGTGCATTTGAGTCCAATACCTTGTGTTCCCAAGTTCGTGACAAAAGAGCTGTGGAGGTACATCTCTGATTTACCTGCAGAACATTTCCACCCGAGGCTGGACGCAGGGTTAGTCTGGGCTGAACAGTGGTGAGCCTTCAGGGCCAGCAGGGCCTTCTCTGCTGGCCCTGAAGCCAATAACATAAAGTGTGTGTGAAATTGCTTTAATGAATATTCAGTTATAAGGTGTAATAGTATAATATCCTCAAAATTACAAAATGAAGTAAGGTTTTGTTGAGGCTGAACTGGAATGTCCTACATCATCTTTGAAGCTGTCTCTCTCTCTCTGAAGCTGTCTCTCTGAACCTGTCTCTCTCTCTCTGAAGCTGTCTCTCTCTCTCTGAAGCTGTCTCTCTCTCTCTGAAGCTGTGTCTCTCTCTCTGAAGCTGTCTCTCTCTCTCTGAAGCTGTCTCTCTCTCTCTGAAGCTGTCTCTCTCTCTGAAGCTGTCTCTCTCTCTGAAGCTGTCTCTCTCTCTCTGAAGCTGTGTCTCTCTCTCTGAAGCTGTCTCTCTCTCTCTGAAGCTGTCTCTCTCTCTGAAGCTGTCTCTCTCTCTCTGAAGCTGTGTCTCTCTCTCTGAAGCTGTCTCTCTCTCTGAAGCTGTCGCTGTCTCTCTGAAGCTGTCGCTGTCTCTCTGAAGCTGTCTCTCTCTCTGAAGCTGTCTCTCTCTCTGAAGCTGTCTCTGTCTCTCTGAAGCTGTGTCTCTCTCTCTGAAGCTGTCTCTCTCTCTGAAGTTGTCTCTGTCTCTCTGAAGCTGTCTCTCTCTCTCTGAAACTGTCTCTCTCTCTGAAGCTGTCTCTCTCTGTGAAGCTGTCTCTCTCTCTGAAGCTGTCTCTGTCTCTCTGAAGCTGTGTCTCTCTCTCTATGAAGCTGTCTCTCTCTCTGAAGCTTTCTCTCTCTCTGAAGCTGTCTCTTTCTCTCTGAAGCTGTCTCTCTCTCTCTGAAACTGTCTCTCTCTCTGAAGCTGTCTCTCTCTCTGAAGCTGTCTCTCTCTCTGAAGCTGTCTCTGTCTCTCTGAAGCTGTGTCTCTGCGCCTGACGGAGGCTTCAGGAAACACTGAGAGGCTTTCCGACAGTAACCCACCTGTTTGTGAGTCTGCAGATAAAGCCTTTGACAAAGAAAGCAATCCTCCTTCAGATACAAAGAGCCCGATACGGTCAATATAAAGACTTTGGTTTCACCCGGCTGCTCCCTCTGTAAATGATGGCTGTGATGGAGAAGTCAGAGATAATGGAAAAAAGACATTTGTAAAAGAAACCAGTTGGTGATACATGTGGAGCGAAAGCAACACAACTATATCTTCCATCCTGCAGGAAATAAAAGGAGCTGCTTCAGGTGCATTATGGGTTCTATTCACAGCTGAGTGTTCATTGATTTCAGAACAATAACATCCCATAATGAGCTGCCACGTCCGCAGCTTGTACATATATATTTTGTTGAAATTTAAATCTTTATTGTCACATTATCAACCCGGTATCACGGCAAGACGTGAACATGTGACGATTTACCATGCTGGGAGATGTGAAGATGTCACGATTTCGTCCCTTCAAACGTGACCAACACACTCTCACTCCATAATCGTCCAGGAGCGACGTTTGGTCAGTGTCCGTGGCGTGCAGTTGTGACGCTCCTAGGCTCCTTCAGCTTCATAAAGGGACGCAAATAGCTTTCAACTGATTGCAATGTATTCCCATCTGCGGCGGGATTTGAAGCTCATGGAAGCACGGCATTCGTTTGTGTCGGCTGCCCTTAAAGGCAATGTGAGCGTCCATTCCCATTGGATAACGGAGAATTGTACACCCGGAAGTAAGTATTCCCCTTAAATTGATTTTACAGCGATATCTGCACTACTCATCGACTAAAAAACACCAGATTATCCTTGTTAATTACACAACATTGATTGGTTTAAATTGTGTGCAATGCTTTTGTATTTTTCCCCTTCGATTCGGAAAAACAAATATTTTTTCGGAGTAAAGGATGGCAGAAGACACTACACTACCCAGAATCCCCAGCTATCGTTTGGACTACACCATGTGCTCTGTTTGACAAACCCCGTGATAGTCCTCAAGCTCTGTGATTGGAGAGTGTGCTCCGAGGGTTACGCCGAGCCTCGAACAGCACTTGAAATGGGATGGAACCACGGCAGACTGTCCAAAACTGGATTTGAACGGGTCCACCGCGTCCCCCCCCTCCCCCACCCGTCCCCAGAACTACACATGCTGGCTATTCTATTTCGCAACATGTTCTCTATCTATGGCACGTCTCTACTGGGAGTTGTAGTTTTGGAGTTTCAGGCTCTGCACTTTCCCTCATCACCTCATACCTCAAAGACCGCACCTACAGGGTTACTTGGAGAGGGTCGGAGTCCGACCCTTGTCAATTAACTACAGGGGTCCCTCAGGGCTCTGTTCTTGGTCCCCTCCTCTTCTCCTTGTACACAAACTCGCTCGGATCTGTCATTAGCCCGCATGGTTTTTCATACCACTGCTACGCTGACGACACCCAATTAATTCTGTCCTTTCCCCGCTCAGAGACCCAGGTCGTCACACGCATCTCTGCTTGTCTAGCTGACATCTCTCAGTGGATGTCTGCTCATCACCTCAAGCTCAAACTTGACAAGACTGAACTGGTTTTCCTTCCGGGAAAAGATTGTCCCACTCTTGACCTAACAATCAACATCGGCACCTCTGTTGTTTCCCCGACTCAGACTGCAAGGAATCTGGGTGTGACCCTAGATAACAAACTGTCCTTCACTGCAAACATAGCTGCTACAACCCGCTGCTGCAGATACACGCTTTACAACATCAGGAGGATACGTCCCCAGCTGTCCCAGAAAGCCACGCAGGTTCTGGCCCAGGCTCTCGTCATCTCACGCCTAGACTACTGCAACTCCCTCCTGGCTGGTCTACCTGCATGTGCCATCCGACCTCTGCAGCTCATCCAGAATGCAGCGGCTCGTCTGGTCTTCAAGCTTCCTAAATTCTCCCACACCACGCCGCTCCTCCGCTCCCTCCACTGGCTCCCGGTAACTGCTAGAATCCACTTCAAGACAATGGTACTTGCGTACCATGCTGCGAATGGATCTGGCCCTTCCTACATCCAGGATATGGTTAAACCGTACACCCCAGCACGTGCACTCCGCTCTGCATCAGCCAAACGGCTCGCTGCACCCTCGCTGCCAAGGGGACCCAAGTTCCCATCAGCAGAAACACGTGGGTTTGCTATCCTGGCTCCAAAATGGTGGAATGAGCTCCCCATTGACATCAGGACAGCAGAAAGCTTACACACCTTCCGGCGCAGACTGAAAACTCATCTCTTTCGACTCCACTTCGAGCGATAGAACTATTAACAAAGCACTTATATACTAATAAAGGACTGGCTTACCTAAAGCCAGTTGAGTAGCACTTGAAATGTTTTGGTTCTATGAAACCTGATGTACTTTATGATTCTGTTTTCTTCATGTTTGTATTTTGTTGGTCGAACGCACTTATTGTAAGTCGCTTTGGATAAAAGCGTCAGCTAAATGCAATGTAATGTAAAAGACGTTATCGTATTTCCCATAATAAGAAGTTGCCAGTATTAAACTGTGTACATCCCTGGAGGTTTAGGGGATAGGAAACATTCAAATTTAAAACATATAATTAATAAATAAGTGAAAATTGCTTGTGCCCATAATGGGCAGCATTAATATATATACACACATGCCAGCTAAGGTCAGAAGAGCTTTATTTAACAGCTGGTCTTATGTTTGTGACCCCTCCTGTTGTTAATTGATAACATTACATTAATTGATAAGCCTGAAACATGCACTTGTCAAGGTTCAGAGGCACATTTTGCAAATATGGCAGTAGCCATCGATCAGCTTAAGATAAGATATACTTTATTGATCAGTTGGAAACATTTGCGTTACATCAGCATGTGTAACAGTTGTAAATATGCAGTGGTGTTTATTTGTAAATCATTTAGTATAATCACACAAATTCTGTGTTCTTTATTTATTGATTGTTCAATACCTGACAAAGGCCGGAGATGAAATATCTACATAGATCTTATAAGAGTATAATACATTATGTATAATATCAGTTAAAATAAGTGCTTCAACATAGTTAACATTGCTGGAGGTATGCACACATATTGATAGATGTCTTGTAATGCACTATTGAGGAACCTGCGACCCAAGTTTTTCATTCAATGCATAACTACACCATAGTTGTGTAGGCCTGTATGATATGTCAATAAACCTTAGAACATCTTGAAATCTTGAAAGGGATGTGCAAAATAGTCATTATATACAGTCTTTAATTAACTATTAGTAGAGAATAACGAGTAATGAATATACTTTATAGGGATCCTATTAATATCTAATAATAAAAATAATGAAATTCAATAACATGCTTTAACCACTAGGTGTCCCTTTCTATCAGCTGTGCACCTTTATGATGTAAATACAGCCTATCTACCGATTGGATCAAATATAAAAGTCAGCCGAATTAGTGTTGATACTGCAAGGAGACGTATTGTGTGAAAAGAAATGTAAGATGTTGTTTAATGGCTGATATATTTATGATTCACGTCACGTTTTCAGTTCCTCATGTTTGTCTAGAAGTCTTCTGATCAGGGCTCTATAAATACAGAACTACGGCAGATATGTAATATTTAATGCAGCCGAACCGTGTATTACAATGCCTTTATGTGATGACCTCCAAAGAGAAAAGCAAGCACACTCGGAATAAAGTATTATTTTATTTTTTTAAAATGTTTTCGGTCTGTTTCCGGTATTTGTTAATGACGATGTGGGACTGGAATTGCTCAGGGGAAAATAACGTAGGCTATCTTTAGATGTGGATTTTGTTAAACTAATATGTTTGCGCTGTGGACCAACACTATACATTGACGGGGAAGGGGGTAGCAATAAAGATAACACCATTAAACAGTTACACAACATAACAGAAATAATATCGATAGCAACGTCCCTAGCAACCACCTTGGTAACAATGAAAACGTTCTATGGACGCAATTTCCTGAAGTAATCTTCGTAATAACTAGCAAACTAAAGATCATGTACATCCACTGCACACATCATCTGAAATAACAACTCATATTTCTCGCATCAAATGACATCAAAACGCATTTTAATGGCCAAACTAACTTTAAAATAGGCATTTTCCACCGAGAATAAAACGAAGTTCGGCCATGTTTTTTTTTTCTGCAGGGAGAAATTTGAAGATCACGTGACATAGACACCAGCCATTGGAATGAATGGTGAACAAAAAACGGGGTTTGTCAAACAGAGCACATGGTGTAGTCCAAACGATAGCTGGGGATTCTGGGTAGTGTAGTGTCTTCTGCCATCCTTTACTCCGAAAAAATATTTGTTTCTCCGAATCGAAGGGGAAAAATACAAAAGCATTGCACACAATTTAAACCAATCAATGTTGTGTAATTAACAAGGATAATCTGGTGTTTTTTAGTCGATGAGTAGTGCAGATATCACTGTAAAATCAATCCACAGTAAGGGGAATACTTACTTCCGGGTGTACAATTCTCCGTTATCCAATGAGAATGGACGCTCACATTGCCTTTAAGGGCAGCCGACACAAACGAATGCCGTGCTTCCATGAGCGTCAAATCCCGCCGCAGATGGGAATACATTGCAATCAGTTGAAAGCTATTTGCGTCCCTTTATGAAGCTGAATGAGCCTAGGAGCGTCACAACTGCACGCCAAGGACACTGACCAAACGTCGCTCCTGGACGATTATGGAGTGAGAGTGTTTTGACGTGACAGCTACACGGTATTGTTAACCCATGTTAACCATTGGAGAAATACCCGGAAATGCCAAGCAAATGCTACCCCGACGTAATGATTTATTTTTTAATAGTCACACTCGATTTCGCCGATGTTCTTGTTTCCCCAGCTGGTCCACTCCTCTTTTAGCCGAAACAAAGGCTACATTAATGTATTAAATCGATGTTATTCCAGGTGGATGTGGAATTAACGGACGTGAAGTTGTGCGATTGAGTTGCCAGGCAACAGCTTCGGTTCATGTTAATTTACAAACTCTTCAACTACAACCGTAGTTATATTTAAAAACATGTTAGAAGGCCTCACGAAATACTTTAATGCAAATTAAAATGTAAATGTGAAGGAATGTGTGTATAACAAAATACATCCGTCATAAACTAAACCGGAAACAGACGTAGGCAAGATCCTCAGCTCGATGATTGGATGGTTTAGCTGCAATGCATGCTGGGATTTGGTGTTTATGTGATGTGAAATCCGAAAACATTTAAAAAAAAAATAATAATACTTTATTCCGAGTGTGCTTGATTTTCTCTTTGGAAGTCATCACATAACGGCATTGTAATACACGGTTCGGCTGCATTACATATTACATATCTGCCGTAGTTCTTTATTTATAGAGCCCTGATGAGAAGACTTCTAGACAAACAGGAGAACTGCCGCCAAAACTGAAAACGTGATGTGGATCATAAATATATTAGCAATTAAACAACATCTTACATTTCTTTTCACACAATACGTCTCCGTGCAGTATCAACACTAATTCGGCTGGCAAGGCTAACGTGGTTGCGGACTGCCTCTCCAGAGCAGTCATCGGAGCTGTGCAGCTGGGCCTCGATTACCTCCGCATGAGCGCTGACCAGGCCTCTGACCACGGGGTCCAGACCCTCAAGGCCTCGGTCACGGGATTACGCCTGGAGGAGGCCACGGTCGGTGACTCTGGCGCGAAGCTGTGGTGTGAGCCAGCCTCGACCGCTGGTCCCTGCGGACTTGCGCCGACCCGTTTTTGAGGCGGTTCACAATCTTTGCCACCCCGGTAGGAAGCCGTCCCTGAAGTTGTTGTCGCAGAAGTTCTTGTGGCAGGGGCTTAAGAAGGACGTGAGGTCCTGGTTCGACTCGTGCGTGGCCTGTCAACGGGCCAAAGTCCACCGCCATACTAGGGCCCCTTTTGAACTTTTTGCGGTTCCTGAGAGGAGGTTTGACCATGTCAATGTCGACCTCATAGGTCCGCTTCCCCCCTCTCACGGTTTCACCTACCTGTTTATGATGGTGGACAGGACGACTCGCTGGCCCGAGGCCAGCTTCCACCTCGACGTCAGCTTCCGACGTCGCCGGCGCTTTCATTCGGCACGTGGGTGGCGCGTTTCGGACCCTGTCTGACCTCTCCTCTGACCACGGTTCTCAGTTCACCTCGGAGCTGTGGAACGCTGTTGCTGTGGGTTTGGGGGTCAAGCTGCACCGCACCACCACATATCACTCCCAGGCTAACGGATTGTGTGAGCGGTTTCACCGGTCCATGAAGGCGTCACTGCGTGCCGGCTTGACAGACTTGGGTTATGCTCGGCCTCAGGTGTGCCCCCAAAGAAGACCTGCAGTCCTCGTCGGCGGAGCTCGTCTATGGCCAGACGCTACGGGTCCCCGGGGAATTCATTCCCACCGCCACTGTGCCCTGGTCTGCGGCCGGGCAGCGCTCCTCCCTGCTGGAGACCGCCGGGACATTCACGCCCGTCCCCACGTCGCAGCACAGCAACCCAGCTTTCCGGGTGTCCCCCGGATTACGGTCTGCGGATTTCGTTTTTATTCGCCACAACGCCCACCGCAGTCCCCTGCGGCCCCCTTACGATGGTCCGTTCAGGGTCAAACGTCACGGGGACAAGAACCTGGTGGTGGACGTTAGTGGCAGGCCTGAGACTGTGTCCGTTGATCGGATTAAGCCTGCTCATGTGGATGTTTCCAGGCCGTTGGAGTTGGCTCTGCCACCACGTCGGGGCCGCCCTCCCATGGCCCGCCCCCCGCCCCCTGTGGGGATGCCCTCGCCCTCGTTGGCGCCCCTGCCCTCGCCTGCGGCCCCGCCCTCCTTGGCCCCTGTGGTTGGTACGCGCCGGGGTCGGGTGGTACTTCCTCCCAGGCACGAGGATTTTGACTATGGGTGAATACTCGGGGGGGCTTGCGTGGTGATTGACATTATTCACCAACGGATCTATGGGTTGGGGTATTGTTCCGCACGGATATTTTAGTGAATCAGACTTCCTTATTTGTTTCTCTGAATCAAAGGTTATAAACGCAAAAGCATTGTACACAATTTAAACCAATCAATATTGTGCAATTAACAAGGATACACTGATGTTTCTTAGTGGATGAGTAATGCAGATATCACTGTGTACTCATTTGACAGTGAGGGGAATATATCCGGTTTTATTATGAAAACTTTGAGTCCGGAAAAACTGTTTTCACCCACGCTAACTTTAGACCTCAAATCATCTTCGTAATATCTATCGAACTATAGATCCTACACATCGACTGGAAGTGGATTCTAAGAGTACAATATACACTTCTCGCCAGAAATCAAAAAGCATTTTAATGGCCAAACTATTCCACAATTTAGGATTTTCCAGAGAGGGTTATTTGTGAATAAACGTCCCTCCGGAGCGTTTGCAATGAACGGGCCGGGAGCATGTTGTTTGTTACACGACCACTAGAGCACCTCTAGTGGTCGTGTAAGAAACAACATACACTTTAAAACGTGTCTCTGGGTCGTAATAAGGGCATGAACAATCGGACTATATGGTCTGGAATGTTCTGATGGGAAACTGGGTAACTCAGTGGGAGTATTTCGCTGGTGAACCTGTTTACCAGGTCGGGGTGTCTTCCAGGTTCCGGAGCATGGCGAGAAAGAAGAAGAAAAAAAAAAAGGAAGGAAGGAAGAAAAATGTAACACGCTATAGTTAGCTGAACTAGTGACTAATTTTTATTTTATTTTTTTCGTTGTTGTGGGCACTATGTTGTTGGTAAGGTGGTTGATTTGGGTGCCAGGGTTCTGTTGGGGACCCTGACTTTATGGGGGGGGGGCTGTGACGGCCCCAGAGCCTGGGGCCTGTGAGTGTGCAGGTGTGTTGCAGGTCCTGCGATGGAGCTGAAGAGGCCAATCAGCGTGATCTGGGACACCTGGCCGGAGCCGAGGTGCTATTTAAGCCCAGCTGCCCAGAGTCACATGGCGGTCTTGACTCTCTCCAAGCCGGCTGCAGAAGGACACTCGCTGTGATCCTTTCCCCTCGTCCATCCTCTCCTGTTTTTGGTGTTGCTTCTGGAACGAAGTGCCGTGGTTTTTGGAACCCTTGAACGTCTCTCTATGTGTTCCTGTTGTGGCCAACGGGCCGGTCATAACAATTTCCCCTCTGTGGGAATAATATAGGTATTCTGATTCTGATTCTGGTGGCTTGTGGCTCCAGTTGGAACATTTATCTCCAACAAACTCGTTCAATGAAAGGTTTTCAGCGCCACACGATGCAGTGTTTGCACCAGGAAACAGATGCATGAGAACAACTAAAAGGAGTCTTTACCTTTATTGTCTTTGCCAGAAAGTGACATTGATCAGTCTTTGCATAATGGGTTTATAACATCGGTCACTATGGTGATATCCATTTGTGTTGTGTCTCGTCAGGTTTTATCATGACGTTTTTTGATCTTAGTTTATTGTATTAGTATTATTTCACGGTTAAGTTAATATTGTCAAGTCCACGTCTGTTAACCCTTTGTGTTGTCTGGCATTTCCTGTTTTATGTTGGCACTAATCTCCCCTCATTTCAGGTAGTTTGCCCCTTTGTGTGTATTTAATCTGTGTTTTCTCTGTGCCGAATACAATACATTACATGTCACTTGTTAGATGCTTTTATCCAAAGCAACTTACATACTCAATACTGTGGACAATCCCCACAGGAGCAATTTGGGGTGAAGTGTCTCGGCATGCTGACTGCAGTGGGGTTTGAACCTGTGCGCCACAGCCTCCCTACGAGTCGAGCCTTCCAGCGTTTATTGAGCCTTACAAATAGTATTAGAGATTAGACAGCCAGTTGATTTCTGTGCTAGAGAGTTAGTTAGTATTAGTAAGTACTTAGTCAGTTATGTTTGGAGTCCTTGTATTCTAAGTGTGTTCGTTTTGCCCTGCAAATCACCAAAGTAGTCGTGCATTTGGGTCTTGTTATTTTTTTGTGTGCCCCAGTCGTAACAATTTGTCGCAGGAGTGAAGTCTTGATTTTTATTGAGTGAAATATGCACAATTCAAAGCAGCTGTGGGAGGCATCTTGATTTAGTGGGATTACTGTTTAGCACATATATGACTTACCTTCAAGCCCTGCCCATTTTCAGATCGAGACGGAGATAATGGATTCATATTT